>WSYH01006350.1:0-38807 GCA_036426205.1 Ascaphus truei
CCGCTAGAACCACCCCAAAGATAGAGCAGGATAATGTTCCACTCCTCATCTTCCCGGACTTGGCTCAAACCACGCTGAATAAACGGAGAATGTTCACGCAGATCACCAACTCACTGCGGAACAATAAAATCCGCTATCGCTGGGGTTTCCCGTGCAAAATTTTGTTCACTCATCAAGAGACGAGGTACATCCTACTTCCACCTGAAGAAGGTGAGGAAAAACTACGATCATTGGGCTTACTCGAACCAGAGGATCCGGAGGCCTCTCAAAAGCCTCGTCATTCACCTAAGGCACAACGCCAGGCATGGGTGAAAACACCAACCTCTGGGCGAGCAAAGACCCAACCCACTTGAAGAACTAGAGCTGGATACTTACTTAACACCCATTTAAGATGGCAGACAAGCCACAACGTGGTCTGGACTTAAGGTACTCACCGAGATGTGGCCCACTCCAGTAACCCACCTAAAAACTAACCAACATTTGAGGTACCTGGAACACATCTACCAACTCGGTCAAGCCACAATGACCACGACAAGTCCCAAAATCTAGGTTATTTCCTTGTTCATTGTGAAACTATTCTCCCAAGTTACCCACAAGTTCGAATCATTCAAAGTTGGACAATCAGTTTGAACTAACCCAAACACTTAATAGGACTGACATACAATGTTTGTTTGGAACTGTTTTCTAGACAAAATTGTATTTGTAATATAAGTTTATATGTTGGCTATAATAGAATTGGTCTCCAAAAGTTCAGCTACCAATTCTCTAGTACAGGTTAAAATATTAAAGGTTACGTTTTAGGTAATTTTTCCATGTTATTTATCCCTCTCCCCTGTAAAATACGAATGCAGAGTCTGCCAAACTATAGTTGCCAGTCAACCCTACTCAATGCTTTTAAAATTGAGAAAAGACATGTTGCTGTAAACAGTTATAACGTTTAATGCCCCCCATTCTTGCTTTTATTTCCCTGATGTGTAAGATCACACACACAACCCACCCCGTACTCTATGGGGTGATTTTGTTTTCCCTTTTCGAAAATTTAGCTCCTAAACAACGGAGCACTGCGACGTCAAGCCGCTGGGCCACTGCCCGCCCCCCTCACGTTCATTTAACCTGTGAGTGCGAGAGACTTGCACCATGGGTCCTACCATGGCTGGTCCCCCCAAACAATGTTTGGAAGCCGGGGTCCTCGGTTTACCCCTCCCCTCCCTCTCTATCCCTCCCCTCCTCCAAGTTTTGCAAGCATTTGCCATTACCATGTAATAATATGTATATCTTCCGTTGTATATGTTCCCATACCAGATTGTTTCCAAAGACGGATGTACCGACTCTTCAGCTGTATGTAAGTTATCACTCTGTTCATTTGTATTATAGAACCTTGAACCACCACCATGCCGATTAATATAATATCCCAAAACACCAAGGGCTTAAACACCCCCCGAAAGAGACGTATTGCTCTCTCGGAAGCCAAAAGACTGGCAGGAGATATAATCTTGCTACAAGAAACTCATTTGAAAAAAGAGGATCAGTCGCTGCTGTTCAGCAATGACTACCCCCTAATCTACCACTCATCAGCTCCCACGAAAAAAAATGGCGTAGCAACACTTTTCCATAAAAATTTAAACTTCAAAGTAGACAAAATTAAAAATGATCACGCTGGGAGAATTTTAATTATTACAGGGTCACTGGACTCCACTGATATAACAATAGTCAACACTTATGCCCCCAATGAAAATCAAGAATCCTCTTTCCAGGAACTAACACATTTAATTCTCTCTGTCCAGAAAGGTCTTTTAATTTTAGCAGGAGATTTAAACGCAATTATGGACCCAAATTTAGATAAATCTCCCAGTCCCCCCCCGCCACAAAAAATAGCCCCCCCCACTCGGGGACTTGTATCTATTACCAAGGATCTATTGTTGGTAGACTCCTGGAGATTAGTCAATAGCAATGTAAAGGATTTCTCCTTTTTCTCTCACCCCCATAATAGCTATTCTCAAATTGACTATATCCTAATAGACCAACAAATTAGCAATAATATTTCCTCAGCAGTAATTGCCCCCTCTGCTTGGTCAGACCACTCTACGCTTATAACCAAATTGGCTGGCCTCACGTCCAAAAATAAAACAAGGTCGTGGTCCTTGAATGAATCCCTACTACTGAACCCACAAAATCTCCAACTAATAGAAAAAGAACTGGCCCAATACTTTGAATTAAACAATACCCCAGAGGTTTCCTCTTTTACCCTTTGGGAGGCCCACAAATCAGTGATAAGAGGCAAACTGATTGCCCTGGCTTCTCAGAAAAAAAAAGAAAAAACAAAACAAATTGAAACACTAACACAAAAATGATCAGAACTAGAATCTACCCACAAGTCAAATCCATCTCGGAAAAATTACAGGCAGATAATCTCAGTGAGGGGCGAACTAAACCTTTTGTTAGTGTCAAACGCAGAAAGAGCTATAAGATGGACTCAACAGAAGTACTACGAAAAAAGTAATAAAGCAGATAGAATGTTGGCACGCAAATTAAAGCAAAAACAAGCTAAGGCTAAAATTCACAACATCTACACTAAAAATGGCTCAGTATCTCACAACCCCAAAATCATAAGTGATGCATTTAGGGACTACTACACATCCCTTTACAATCTACCAGGCCCAGTGGGAGACTCAGCTAAAGAGAAAAGAGCAATAAAAATTCGAAATTATCTAGCAAAATGCCGACTCCCTACTCTAGACCCAAACGACATCACAAACCTTGAAAAAACTATAGAGCCCCTGGAAATTATGGAAGCAATAAAATCCCTGAAAATTGGGAAGGCCCCTGGTCCGGATGGATTCTCTAATCTTTATTACAAGAAATATTCCACAACTCTCCTCCCATTTCTTACCAAAGTCTTCAATGAGATGACACTAGGCGCTCCCCCTCCTAGAGACATGCTTCAAGCTACCATAGTGGTAATCCCCAAAGAGGGGAAAGATCCCCTGCTGTGCTCTAGCTATAGACCTATTTCGCTCTTAAATACAGATTTAAAACTATACGCAAAGATTCTGGCCAACAGATTAAATAGTATCCTCCCTAAATTGGTTCATCCGGACCAGGTGGGGTTTGTCCTGGGCAGACAAGCCCTTGATAACACAAGGAGGACAGTGAATCTAATACATGTAGCAAATCTCACGAAGTGCCCATCTCTATTACTTTCTTTAGACGCTGAAAAAGCGTTCGATCGATTAGATTGGCAGTTTATGTCAGCTACGCTTTCGCAGATGGGATTCACAGCCAAAATTTTAAATAGTATAAACACACTATACTCCACACCAACGGCCACTGTAAGGACGAACAGCTCTCTGTCTGACCCCTTTCCAATATTAAATGGAACCAGGCAGGGTTGTCCGCTCTCACCTTTATTGTTTGCCTTAGCCATAGAACCATTAGCATGCCAGATAAGGATGAACCCCAATATTGTGGGTATTTCTGTTGGCGAGGAAGAATTCAAAATAGCTCTTTTTGCGGACGATATTCTATTGACACTTTCAAAAACCCTCACATCCCTCCCTAACCTTTCCCATGTATTATCAGAATTCGGCTCACTTTCAGGTTATAAAATTAATCATTCCAAATCCATGGCCCTTAGTTTAAACCTCCCTAAAGAATTAGTAAAATTACTCCAACTAAATTTTGACTTTAAATGGAATGCGAACCATATTAAATATCTAGGGGTGCAACTAACAAAACATTATTCGACCCTATACAACGCAAATTTTAAACCCTTTTTTGAGCAGATAGTCAAGGACTTAGCCAATTGGAACCCATATATAATATCCTGGTTTGGGAGAATAACCACTATTAAAATGAACATTTTACCTCGACTCCTCTACCTCTTCCAAACCCTCCCGGTTAAAATCTGTCAGAAAGATCTAAACAATATTCAGAAGAAAATTTTGAAATTTGTCTGGCAAAACAGGCGACCTAGAGTCCGCAAAGATATTCTTTATAAGTCCAAATTAGAAGGACGCTTAGCTCTTCCGAACTTACAAAACTACTATAGAGCAGCTCAATTAGGGCAACTTGTTAGCTGGCATTCAAACACAACCGAAAGGAGGAGGGTCGAGATAGAGGATTTGATCTGTTCCCCATGCAAAATAAAAAATCTTCTCTGGCTCAACAAAAAGTCTAGACCACCCGAGAGTCTCAAGAACCCGGTGATATCCTTTGCCTATAATCTCTGGGACTCCCTCAAATCCAAGTTTCAACTAACTGGTTCCCCTTCCCTCATGCAACCCCTATTCTCGGACCCCTCCCTTCCTTTTTACACAGAAAACCCGCTCTCCCATACCTGGGTTCAAAAAGGACTCACGAGAGTCAAGGATATTCTCACTCAAGGGAAAGTCCCCCCATTCGCTTCTTTACAAACGAATTATGACATCCCCACGGCCGACTTTTTCAGATTTCTCCAGGTTAGGCATTATATCCAATCAGTCTACAAATCAGGTCAACCCCAGGCTTTGACTTTATTTGAAGACTGGTGTCTACACCAGCCCCATATGAAGGGCATTACCTCCAGGGTATATCAAAGTTTATCCTCTATCAAGAGCAACCAAACCCCCGATAACTATATGGTATCCTGGGAAAAAGATCTTAATGTCTGTATAGATCTCGATACTTGGAAAGACATATGGGAAGCTGCCTCCAAAAATTCATCGTGCGTTGTAATAAAAGAGAATATTTACAAGTTAATATACAGATGGTACATGACTCCTGCCAAACTGCACTCTTTTCTCCCAGGGGTCTCCCCACTATGCTGGCGTGGTTGTGGCAAAGTTGGGGATATTCTGCATATATTCTGGTCATGTCCCAAAATCCAACAAACTTGGACAGAAGTGTTCACCTTAATACACAAGATCCTAGAAATCACTGTCCCACATGACCCAGTATATATATTGTTAGGCAAGCCAATAGCCAATATTCCCTGAAAAAAAGCTAGAGTACTAACCCAAATGTTAAATGCTACACGGTGTACAATTGCCAAAAATTGGAAACAACCTGCCCCCCATCCTTAAACCAAATAAACAATAAAATCTGGCATATAGTTTATATGGAAAAACTCTCAGCCTATCTGAATGGCTCGACCTCACAATTCTCTGAGATTTGGGCTCCTTGGTTTCGCCATGCAGGTATATCCCCATACATAGATTAGAATACTTGGAACAGAGTGATATATGTGACAGTTAAATTGTTGTGTACAATGCTATATTTTTACAAATGCTATCCCTTCCCCCCCTCCCCTATCCCCCCTTTTATATGTTATATGTTTTGTTAATTTTTCTTTTGTATGAAAAAAAAAATGTTTAATAAAAATTTAAGTAAAAAAAAAAAAAAAAAAGGTTGGACATCTTTTTAGATGGGAAAGGTATACAGGGATATACCAAATAAGTATACATGGGAAGGATGTTGATCCAGGGATTAATCCGATTGCCAATTGTTGGAGTCAGGAAGGAATTCATTTTCCCCCTTAATATGTTTTTTTGTTTGCCTTCCTCTGGATCAATAAGTAAGTATACAGTAGATATAGGATAAAGTATCTGTTGTCTAAATTTAGCATAGGATGAACATGATGGACGTACGTCTTTTTTCAACCTCATCTACTATGTAACTATGTAACTATGTAACATGTAACACTCGAGTTGCAACAAGATCACTCAAATAAGTAGCCATATAATACTTAGCTACAGTGTTGTCAGTCTCAGCCCTCCAGGAACGACACACAGGCTATACGAGTCTCAGCAGTGACTGAATCAGAAGCACCACGTGACGTGACGTCACCGCGTCACTGTGCCATGCCCTACGCGTTTCTCTCCAGGCGGAGCTTCGTCAGGGGCAAGTGGATAACGGACCAACCAACAGACTGCGTTTATATACCATCAGGGGTGAATAATTACTTTGAAACAGCTGACGGAGAGTTTCCAAACACTAAAGGTGATTGCGCAAGATAGTGCACAGCGCTGAATAAGGGCTCAAGTAATCCCTGCAATAATGTTGAGAACTTCTCTGTAGGTTGGTCGCATAGAAGTTAACCCTTCAAAATAAAATCACTAAAAACAAATCAACTGAGTATTTATTAAATGCAGTTTTTCCTTATCTTGCACGTATCTAGGTCTTATCTACATCCATAATATATCTATCTATCTAATATATCTACTATATATATATATATACGAAATATATATATATATATATCTCATATAATATATATATATATTGCTCTGCACATTATTGCAGTCACATATTGATGCTGAATATATCCTGACCAGATCATGGCCGACTATTGTGGAGAGAGAAGGCAAAATAAATTTACAACACTGATTGTCAGTGCGAATAAGTTGTTCTGTTGTAAAGATTATATGACAGGATCTGTCGTCATATTACTCATCTTCAGAAATTGAGAATACAGAATCTGATTCTGGTGGTAGTGAACGATTGGGATTAGTTACAGCCCAACCTTCAACTAGTGCTAGATTACAACCCATGTCAGATAGAGACGTTTTTTTTAGAACAATCTCAAACAAAAGACCTACAAGAAGGGGAAAAAAGAAAATTAAGAGAGAGAAGAGGGAGATCAAGAAAGCATTACTACTACTGCTGCGACACACTTTATTCGAGCAAATACCCAGTATGTACCTGGCAGATACCTGGAATGCGCCGCTCCTCACCTCTGACAAGCCCCGTTGCGTTTGCCTTCCCAGCCTGGGTTCATGCCTGGCTGACGGGCGGCTGATCTGTTAAATGATAATGATTAGGATTTAATACGCGTGTCTACCAGATGGCATAAATTCATGAATTGTAATGCAGTATATATATATATATACTGTGCAGCCAGCGGGAATAAAATGCTTCAATCCCTGCCTGGAAAATAACGCAATGCACTCGGGCAGAAAACAGTCACAAACCTCAATACACCCGGGTATACCCGAATTCGTGGGACTAGCCGAGCTCGAATAAAGTGTGTCGCCAGCGTAGTCTCAGATAAACTGAAAATATTTAATTTGTCAGAATTTACATTGTACCCAGTACATATATCCATATTGGAAAAAGGTCTGTTGTTTTCACCCTCCACAGATTTTAAGCTCTTTGACTGGATAAAGGACTTGAATCTTTTTTCACGCAAATTGTTATTACACAAATTCTATGCTAGAAATAAGAGAAAACAATTGGAAACAAGGGCTGAGACTGACAACACTGTAGCTAAGTATTATATGGCTACTTATTTGAGTGATCTTGTTGCAACTCGAGTGTTACATGTGTCATTTATGTCACTAGAGATAGGTTTTCCCGAGTACAATTTGCCAGCGATGTTAGAGCTGTGCTGTTACTTTGTAACGGCGTTCATACGCTAGGTTAGCAACATAGGGACTTCCCATTGATTCACTCTTGTGCATTTTTTACTGTGTTGCGGTCTGTTCATTGCCCTCTGAGACCACGGTATACATGGCTATTAGATTGTTTGTCATATGAATTGTGCAATTTGACACATACTGGTTTCAGCATCTCAGGATTACTATACTGTCTGGGTAGACTTTATTAATTATTAGCTGTTTTCATTGTTCACAGCTTTGAAGTATATTTATCCAGGGAGGCTGTGACTATTCAGTTAGCACCACGTGGGATTTTTAATTTTACTTTTTGTCACTTTTTTCACCTATGGTTTTCTCACATTATATTATCACTGATCAAAATAAAAATAAAATATTAGTGTGGTGTGCACCACAAATGTACTTCATGTAACACCTCGAAGTTGGGGTGGGGCGGGCGGGGGGACAAGATCACTCAAAAAGTAGCCATATAATACTATACTTAGCTACAGTGTTGTCAGTCTCAGCCTTGTTTCCAATTGTTTTCTCTTATTTCTGCATAGAATTTGTGTAATAACAATTTGCGTGAAAAAAGATTCAAGTCCTTTATCATCCAGTCAAAGAGCTTAAAATCTGTGGAGGGTGAACAACACACCTTTTCCAATATGGATATCTGTACTGGGTACAATGTAAATTCTGACAAATTAAATATTTTCAGTTTACTGAGACTACGCTGGCGACACCCTTTATATTCGACTCCTAGTCCACGCAAATTCGGTATACCTTTTATTGATGTTTGTGCTTTTTTCTGTCTGCCCGAGTGCATTCGTTATTTTCCAGGCAGGGATTGAAGCATTTTATTCCGCTGGCTGCACAGTTATAAATATATACTGCATTACAATTCATGAATTTATGTCCATCTGGTAGACACGCGTATTAAATCCTAATCATTATCATTTAACAGATCGCCCGCCCGTCAGCCAGGCATGAACCACAGCTGGAAGAGCAGCAAACGCAACGGGCTTGTCAGAGGTGAGGAGCGGCGCATTCCAGGTATCTCTGCATGTATCGATACTGGGTATTTGCTCGAATAAAGTGTGTGCGCAGCAGTAGTAGTAATGCTTTCTTTGATCCCCCTCTCTCTCATCTCTTAATTTTCTTTTTTCCCCTTTTTGTAGGTCTTTTGTTTGAGATTGTTCTAAAAAAAACGTCTCTATCTGACATGGGTTGAATCTAGCACTAGTTGAAGTTGGGCTGTACTAATCCCATCGTTCACTACCACCAGAATCAGATTCTGTATTCTCAATTTCTGAAGATGAGTAATATGACGACAGATCCTGTCTATAATCTTTACAACAGAACAACTTATTCGCACTGACAATCAGGTGTTGTAAATTTATTTTGCCTTCTCTCTCCACAATAGTCGGCCATGATCTGGTCAGAGTTATTCCATCATCAATATGTGACGCAATAATGTGCAGAGCATATTAATATATATTATTATATATATATCTATATATAATATATATATATATATATTATATATATATATATATATTATATATATATCTAATATATATACCTATTACTTCAATATAAGTAAAACTTGCATTTATATAAATACTCAGTTGATTTGTTTTTAGTGATTTTATTTTGAAGGGTTAAACTTCTATGCGACCAACCATACAGAGAAGTTCTCAACATTATTGCAGGATTACTTGAGCCCTTATTCAGCGCTGTGCACTATCTTGCGCAAATCACCTTTAGTGTTTGGAAAACTCTCCGTCAGCTTGTTCAAAGTAATATATTCACCCACCTGATGGTATATAAAACGCAGTCTGTTGGTTGGTCCGTTATCCCACTTGCCCCTGACGAAGCTCGCGCCTGGAGAGAAACGCGTAGGGCATGGCACAGTGACGCGGTGACGTCACGTCACTGGTGCTTCTGATTCAGTCACTGCTGCTGAGACTCGTATAGCCTGTGGTGTCGTTCCTGGAGGCTGAACTGACAACACTGTACCTAAGTATTATATGGCTACTTATTTGAGTGATCTTGTTGCAACTCGAGTGTTACATGTTACATGTTACTATTACAATAGTAGATTAGTTGAAAAAGACGTACGTCCATCATGTTCATCCTATGCTAAATTTGACAACAGATAACTTTATCATATCATACCTAGTTATACTTACTATATTGATCCAGAGGACAGGCAAACAAAAAAACATATTAAGGGGGAAATGATGATTCCTTCCTGACTCCAACAATTGCAATCGGATTAATCCTGGATCAACATCCTTCCATGTATACTTATTTGGTATATCCCTGTATACCTTTCCCATCTAAAAAGATGTCCAACTTTTTTTTTTTTTTTTTTTTACCGCCCCCCCCCCCCCCCAACAATCTGTCTACCCGATCCGCAATGTGCCGAACCCGAGCATCCGGGAGACAACAAACTGTTCGGTTCATGCGGATGTCATTTATGCCACTAGAGATAGGTTTTCCCGAGTACAATTTGCCAGCGATGTTAGAGCTGGGCTGTGACTTTGTAACGGCGTTCATACGCTAGGTTAGCAACATAGGGACTTCCCATTGATTCACTCTTGTGCATTTTTTACTGTGTTGCGGTCTGTTCATTGCCCTCTGAGACCACGGTATACATGGCTATTAGATTGTTTGTCATATGAATTGTGCAATTTGACACATACTGGTTTCAGCATCTCAGGATTACTATACTGTCTGGGTAGACTTTATCAATTATTAGCTGTTTTCATTGTTCACAGCATTGAAGTATATTTATCCAGGGAGGCTGTGACTATTCAGTTAGCACCACGTGGGATTTTTAATTTTACTTTTTGTCACTTTTTTCACCTATGGTTTTCTCACATTATATTATCACTGAACAAAATAAAAATAAAATATTAGTGTGGTGTGCACCACAAATGTACTTTCTGTGGGTGACCTTGTGATTTTGTCACATTCTTATCCAATTGTTAATACTATTAACTTCTAGTACATAAGCAGCACCCATTTGTGTCTAAATTATGACATACGTTAATTATATATAAAACGTCACAATATTTGTAATTAACTCAGTGAGCGGTGTGTTTCCTCTTCTGTGTTGTAATATTAAACTTACCTGTAAGTCTAGTCCCACTTCTATAGACTTCTTGGATCTCAAAATCTATATTGACTCGAGTGGGAATGTGGGTACAGACATACACAGGAAGACTACCTCAACGAACTCTATTCTTCATGCTTCTAGCTTCCATCAACAGCACCAGATTTGGGGCATTCCTCGTAGTGAGTTTATTCGACTCAAACGTAACTGTTCTACAGAGGAATGCTTTTGAGTCTAGAGCTATAGAGATGAAGGAGAGATTCGCATCCAGAGGCTACAGTGGGAAAAGCATTCATCAAGGGTACCAAAAGAGTGCCAAGAGCGATCGATTCTTATTATTACAACCTAAAAAGAAAATGAGTGATTCCAAGATCAGATTTATTGGTACCTATAACAATAGATGGCGAGACCTCCGACTTATTCTCCAAAAACACTGCCCTGTCCTCTGCACCGATGGTGATCTTAAGGGCACACTTGGTGGCAGAGTTAATCTGACTAGTAGACACTCTCCAAATTTACAGGACCGCCTGATACACAGTCACTATACCCCCCATTTGAGTCAGACTTTCCTTACCACCAGAAGGAAAGGCTTTACCAAGTGCAGTAGTTGCTCAGCCTGTAAATTTATGTTACAGACTGACACCTTCTCCACCAGTGACAGTACTAAAAAATACCAAATTGGTTATAAGTTGAACTGCAAATCTAAAGGTGTAATTTACTGTCTGACCTGCCCCTGCAAACTCATGTACATCGGTATGACGACCCGTGAACTTAGGTTCAGAATCTTAGAGCATTCAAGAAACATCAGATTTGCCCAACGGGATTTGGATGCGTTTAAAAAGATTACCTGTGTGGCACGTCACTTTCTAAAGTATCATGGGGCAGACAGAACACTTATTACAGCCTGTGCTATAGATAAAGTGTCACTGGGTATTAGAGGAGGGGATTTGGAAAAAGCCCTACTCCAGAAAGAATGTAGATGGATTGTTCTCCTAAATACCATGCAACCAAGGGGATTGAATGACTCCTTGGGTTTTGCCATGTTCCTTTAATCGCTTTTATTTTATTCTGTGTATTCCTTCTCCTCTCATCACCCTCAATGAAAAAAGGGCCAAGAGACACAAAATCAAACAAGCACGAAAAACTGGGGGAGATTCACAAAAATATTAAAAAACACAGGTGGTATGGGGGTGTTAGGGGGGTTTTAAGACTGGTTGGATAATACGTTACCAGGGCTTTTCTAAAAATCTATATTCACTAGGTAGAGTTGCAGTCTTCGGACCCTAGGGCTGTCAACCCAATTAATACCACAATTCAAACTGGGGGGTGGTCTATCTTTCCATCCCACATAGAGGTCTACAGCAGATATGGTCCTTAACCTCTTCCAATAAAATGTTCCATTAACTCAGTACATTTATTTATTTATTGCTGTCAAACGAAGACACAACGTCCCTGTGCAATAATATGTAACAAAAAAAACTGCAATGGTAAAATGGAGACATCCAATTGAAAAAAAAAACCAGAAATGTTTCACTACTGGTGACTTTAGATGTCAGTAGTGTGTTAAATTTTTCTCTCATAAATCTGGTGTTTTCCTGTCCCAGTTTTTCAGTCGTGATTGGCAGTGGGTGCAGCACAGTGGTTTTAACTTTTTAGAGACGATCAAACCACACCACCTCTTGAGAATAAAATAAACTGTGTACAGGTTAGGACAATAGTTTAATATTACTGGATTGAGACATTAGGATTCTGAAATTATATGAGATCTATCTTTATTTTAGTCTGTTTTTCATGTAATGTGTTTTCAGTATTTGTAACTTTGTCTGACAGGAACCTAGATACAGCACCGAGCATACTCCATCTTGCTCTCGCGTTTGTTTGAAGGATTTCTATATGACACTTTGTCCTTTGAGGCTTTCCAAAAAAAATATGGTTTCTGATACTTCTGGTGGAAAATTTCCCTCAATGAAAAAAGGGCCAAGAGACACAAAATCAAACAAGCACGAATGAAAACTGGGATTCCAAAATATTAAAAACACAGTGGTATGCAGGGGTGTATTTTACAGACTGGTTGGATAATACGGTACCATAGGGCTTTTCTAACAAATATTAACCATCTGGCATCTATATTCACTAGGTAGAGTTGCAGTCTTCGGACCCTATGGCTGTCAACCCAATTAATACCACAATTCAAACTGGGGGGTGGTCTATCTTTCCATCCCACATAGAGGTCTACAGCAGATATGGTCCTTAACCTCTTGAGCTCTAGAGGTGCTGTGGAACCTCTCCGGCTCCGCTCCTCATGATTGCGGCATCACCGATGACGCAAACAGAATAGAAGTCCTCTTCTTTCGAACCTGCTCAGGCCAGTACACGTTCTGCCCTACAAAGACGAGCTGAAAACCCGTGACGTAGCCACTACATGATGGGGTCCCTGGAGTGCCAGACCCATGACGTGGTGGCTAGGTCATACGGACTTAGAGCGTTAAATGGCAAAGATAACCTAAATTCCTTTGGTGCTTTCTATTCTTGAATTCCAAAACCATTTACTGCCAGGTGAGCCATTTACACATTGGAAAGCATTGTTGACCTCACCGACAGAGAATTGGTAAAACTTTGCGCTGGTTGAGTGGTTTGCAATAAATTGTGACATTATGCCACCAACTAGTTTTTTTGTACAGAATTCATTAACAATATTGCCACAGAATATCCCAACAAGCCCCAATATAATACACCAGAGGACACAAAGAAGCACGTTATATCAAAGAATGTCAAATGCAGACATAGCAAGAGACATAGAATTGATTATAAACTCATTTACTTTGCTTTTGTGCTAAATGATCATTTACATAAATGCATGAAGCAGACTTGATCTGTGCTGCAAATAAGACTTCACAGGATAGGGAGCCAGCAGTCAGGATTGTATTTTTCATTTATTTTTTCTGTAGTTGGTCCAATAAGAAAAGGATAGCTGGGTCCAGGAAAATGTACTCATATGTGTGCATGATGGGATACTGACTGGAAAGTAATCATGTCAAACTGCCCGCTGGTTAACAGTCAGAAACTGCCAACGACTTCAAAAGATGTGTGTTGAAAAATCCTATCCCAGCTTCATATAGCACAGCCAGTATAACCAGCTGATGAGACCCAAAAGGTCAAAACAGCTGTCTGTGAGTAAGTTTACTGGCTCTGCACTTCTTTATCCCAGGCTGTGCTGAAAAGCTGTGTAATACGGCAGCATAAGCTTATGGGGGTCCATGTTAAAATGGATTAGAAGCTCATTTGCATGTCATTTCCCAGAATACCTGGCTGCAGTGGAAGCATTGTATGCTAGGAGATAATGGTGGAAGGCAGGGTTGCAGCCCTGTTTGGGACATGTGAATGTGCACACAAGTGATATTTTTATTTGTTGAAAAAATGTTAATTCACAAAATCAATTAAATCCATCTATGCTACATGTCTCTTTAGGTTGCAACGTGGCAAATGTATTTTCTAGTTTCCACCTTTCCAGGGAGAGTGTTGCTTGCATTCTGCGTAGCATTTTCCTATCTCCCTCTAGCACTAGAAAATATTTGCTTGTTCTGTATTTATTTTATACTAAGGCTCAGATCCACAGAGCTATGTTAAATCAGGACTCATAACGAGACATTACCTAAACCAGGAATAGATGTTACAGTATGTTTACTGAGTTAACATGGTATCCTCAAAGCGAATGATATGCAAAATCAATGCTTTTAACCACATCTTATTAGCATAGACTCAACGTCCGGTAATTGTAGCATAACATTGGGTTTACTTCCAATAACGTGTTGTTATGCCAGTGTCATATCGAGAGAGAGAGAGAGAGAGAGAGAGAGAGAGAGAGAGAGAGAGAGAGCGACACTAAGACTAAATATAAGCTACTGCAGGGGTGCAAAATCTTTTTCCTCGGCGCCCCCCTGCCGGCTCCCCCCCACCCCCCTGCTTGTGCCTCCCCTCCTTACCTTGGCTCCAGCATTCTGACATTAATTTATATGCCTTTGGGAAGAGCGTGGCCCCCCCTGAAAATCTCGGGCACGCCCCCCAGTTCGCACACCCGTGAGCTACTGCATGGTTTAATGAGTATACTATATGATTTGAGAACAGGCAGTCTCTTTACCAAATCAAACTGCTTCATTTTGACAAATGACGACTATTATGAGGTTTGTGCTTTTCTGCCATTTATTACTGCAACTTTGCCATTAAGGGCCTCATGCAGTAAGCGACGAAAATGTGAAATCGGCAAGCTTACCGATTAGGCATGTTATTGGCGATTTTTCCTCTCCGTATGCAGTAAGTGCCGAATCCATTCAAAATCAAGACGAAAACAAATCCGCCCACTCTCACGATGATGTGCCGATCACACACAGGTGTATCGGCGTGCGTGGCGGGGTGCTGTTACGTTCGCCAATCAAAAATCTTGCTGAATTAGGCGAAGCCAGCATGTATTGGATAGCGCGCCATATTTAAAGGCAACGTGTACTGTTAATCATTCTCTGTGTTGTTGGGAGTGAGAGAGAGAGAGACGCACAGAGCTGGGTGATTTAAGATTTGCATATTGACTGAGAGAATTGTTGTGTATTGTGAAAGCTTTGTCCTTTGTTGTTTAGTTTACATCTTTGTCTTGTTTTCTATGTGGAAGTGTTTCGTGTGATTGGCTGTACATTTGTTTTCTGTTATTTGTGAGTGCTGTAAGTATGCCTGCAAAGCGTGGGAAGAGTGATGCTGGTGTGAGTGGTAGTGCTACTCGTGCGAGTACGCGTCAGAGTGAACGTACTGTTGCTAGGAGTGCGAGTGCTGTTGCTGGGAGTGCGAGTGCTGTTGGTGGGAGTGGGAGTGCTGTTGCTGGGAGTGCGAGTGCTGTTGGTGGGAGTGGGAGTGCTGTTGCTGGGAGTGGGAGTGCTGTTGCTGGGAGTGGGAGTGCTGGTGCTAGGAGTGCGAGTGCTGTTGGTGGGAGTGGGAGTGCTGTTGGTGGGAGTGGGAGTGCTGCTGGTGGCTCAGTTGCTGATGGGGTGTCTGGTGGTGGCGTGCTTGCTCGTGGCCAGCTTTTGGAGTCTCTTCCATTGGAACAAGGAGAGTCCAGTCAGCAGCAGCCAAGCTCTGAGGCTAAACCTGCTCGGAAGAAACGTGTGGAGAAGCCACGTAATCCTCGCTTCAATGACCAGGAAAATAGAGCTCTTGTCACTGGGATTCTTGAGCACTATGACAGTCTCTATGGACATTTATTAGGTAAGTGTACCTTTGCATTTATTCTTCAAATACATGTTATCCCAGGCCATGTGAGTTTTGTTAATATGCAAATATTGCTCAAGAATATATTTCTATGTTAATTATTGTGGAAACACAGCTTTTTTTCATGCATTACAAGGACAACAAAACACAGGCGTTCAATTTGCGATAACTGCATTAAATATGAATGCAAGCTTGCTTACATGTCTAGTTTTAGTAGTGAATGCTCATGTGCTTCACATATTACACGTAAAACAGCATGTTTGCTATCTCTTGGAACAGCTATCAGTGTAGGAAACTCGTGCTTCTATAATTATGAATTAACGTCATATATATTGTTTGTATTTCAAGGGCGGACAAGTTCAACAAGCAAACATGAAATGTGGGACACAATAATAATTGGTGTCAATGCGTGTGGGAATCGTGTCAGGGACAAGTATCATTGTCGGAAAAGATTTGATGATATTAGGTCAAAATTGAAAAAGAAAATACAAGACCAACGCGTGCATGCTTCTGGCACTGGAGGTGGCCCGCCACCACAACGTCTGATCTTAACTCCATTGGAGGAGCTGCTTCGGGCAAAATTACTTCCCGTCGTCGTGGAGGGCTTGGCCGGTGACCGTGACATCGGAATTTATCCCTCACAATTTCCAGCAGGTGAGAAATCTTACTGTACAAGGCGTGTCGTTGCTTACAGTTATTTTACATATTTCCGCTGCTTATTATACTGTCTTCACAATATAAGCATACCTACATCTATATATGTATATGTCTGTTTCTCTCTCTATATATATATCTCAAAATATACATATATGTTGTAGTCCTAATAAAAGCAGTAACTAATATACCACGTGCCATTGCGTGCTCATTTACATGTGAATTCCCAAAATGCATTGCTGCAGTGGAAGCAATTGATGGTTGGCGAAGATGGGGAACAACAGGGTAGCACACATGTGTAACACATGCTAATGAGAAATTATGACTAGCTACTGGTACAGAACATAAATATGTATAATATTCATGTGTATATTATTTATTTAACTCCTAAAAACACGACATTACGGGCTATTCTAATCATGCATTGAATATATTGCATGCAACGGCCTACAAACATCACTTGCACTAACAAATGTATAGTAGTTTATGAAAAGGTCAATTTTTGCTTCATGTCATATACAGACATCATAATGAGGCACACGTAGCATATGTTATGTCATTGTGTTCATAACTTGCACACTGCAGACGACTATTTAGCTCCTCTACCATTGTGTTAAAGCAGATGCAATGAATGTCATCACAGCATACACGTCAACAGAGGGGGTGGGGTTCAGCACACACCCAAATTACAGGGTCATTTAACGGTCATCTTAGTTCACACCATTCTCACCTGTTTGAAGTAATTGAAAGGTCTGCCTGATTAGGGTTTTTGGGGAAGGGAATACCGTTCTTACAACCTGACTGGCAAAACTGAAGCTAATCACACTAATTTGAAAGCGTAACTCTAGGTACTAAATCCCCCAACAAGTCATTACTTATCAAACCGTACGTCACACATTCGATCACTCATATCTATAGTTGAACTGATATCAACAACACATTATCACACACTGCATGTGTTGTGTTGTTGAGTGACAGCCACATTCAGGTGTGCCACAACTTCTATTAATGTACCACACATATCCTCTATCAAAAACGAATCTTTTTGCTATATCACCACCTTCATGATAACCATTGTGAATGTTCATCTCATGAAACTTATGAACATTATGATACTGATATGACTACACAACATATGATTTGTATGTACAAATTTAATAAATTTATCCTAACGCATTACTGCAGAAACATAGTATGTGATATGTTAGGGAAATCAAAAGTTCTAAGTACAGAGGCATGTACATTGTTATTACAACTATTTATGTTCAGTTTCTCACACACATTTTCGGTTAAGGAACTTATGCTGTTAGTTACTCATAAATACAGAACATACAATAACTGTTTGTTCAATATTTACACATGTAAATGTACAACTGATGTTATTGTTATATATAGTTGCCCCTGGAGGACATGTGTCACCTGAGACGGAACAAGTGTCTTCACCTGGATCATGCAGCTCAACACACCTAGAAGGTGGGTGTATGAGGTGTTGCCCATATAATATGTGCACTTCTATATGTTATGTTGTCATGTTCATTATTTGTTTTGCACATGTTCTTTAAATAGGATTACTTAGTGTCAGTGAAAATTAAGTTTAACACAACATGTATTGTGTTGGTGATGTTAAGTATAATGTAGGAGTTGTGAGTTTAGAACAACTTTTCATTCATTCTTATGTCATACTGAGTCCAAACATTATTCGTAAGTCAAGGTAGTTTTTAATGGGACGTTATAAAACGTATGGAAACATGTTAGTTGTTACTTATGACACAGTATAATTACATAGTAAAACAGCAGAGATTAACATGACATTTCATAATGTGTACATTTATTTGTAGAACATGATGATGAAGTTGTTGATGATGATGATGAAGTTGATGATGATGATGATGCCACCATAGACACAGAAATGCAACCAAGTGACCATGCAAAGGTTCCCATTGAAACAGTTACACAGCCAATTCGTCCATCAAGTAACACATACGATGCAATAGTAGCTTCTGAGGGAAAAATTGTTGAAGCTGAAAATCGTCGTCATTCAGATCTGATGACAGTGCATGAAAGGATGATATCACTGCAGGAAGAAACGATATCACAATTGGCACATCTCCACAGAGTCTTCATTGAAGTGCCTAAACAATTGCAAAAAATCAACACGTCATTAGAAGCATTAGTTGTTCAGCAAACCCAAGCTAATTACTTGAGAATGACTACAGTACCAAATTTTAATTTTAACACATCACAGGAAGGATCTTTACATGGTGGTCATTTTTCACCCCATGCATCTGATGTTCATTCCCCAGGTCGGGATCTTACCGGTAAAGTAGCAGAAAGTTCTGTGCATGTTCCTGACAACATCCTACCGCTGCCATCTGTAGAAATTCTGGAGCTGACACCTACAAAGGAGGCGGCAAAAACAAAAAAACACAAGCAGTTACTACTGACAAGTTTTTGGACACAAACAAAAAAAAACACACATGAAACGGAACAACCATCAGTTCTGCACAGTCTACCAACTTGCTCACATGTGTCAGTGGCCACAAGCCCTGCCCGTGATCAGTCACTGGCCACAAGCACTGGCCGTGATCAGTCACTGGCCACAAGCCCTGCCCCTGATCAGTCACTGGCCACAAGCCCTGCCCCTGATCAGTCACTGGCCACAAGCACTGCCCCTGATCAGTCACTGGGCACAAGCCCTGCCCGTGATCAGTCACTGGCCACAAGCCCTGGCCGTGAAGTGCCACAGGCCACTCAAAGTGGCTCTGTTGTGACTCAAGTTGTAGTCAAACGGAAAAGAAAAATCCAAGAGACAACAAGCAGGCCTGTGACTCGCTCTCAAAAGGATAAAAAATAATAAATGTTATAATTACGTCAATATGTATTTGGCCTTGTTTTGTTGACTTCATATTATGTTATGAATATTGTATGTATGGTGAAGACCTGTTGTTTCCAAACATTCAAGTATGTCATTGTACACGTGAAGTTTTGGAAATGTTAACAGTCTTAATGAATGGTGTTATGAATATTTATTTATTAATCATCTGCTCAGTCATGGTCCACCAGGACCCAGTTGCTATGTTTAGATAAGCTGCCATTTACTTACCTGCAAAACATTGTATTTGGGTGTGTTACTTGATGTGATCATTGCATGTTAATATTATTCACATGCAATTAAAAACACACATACTTAACTGCTAACATCTTTCTTGTCCGTGAACAGCATGATTAAGTGTTAAATATTACTTAACTTCACCTTGATTGAACATTCTAATTTTGACCTTTTATCATTTAGGAGTTATGTTTTCAATAACATATCTGTGAATGTTTAGTAATATATATGTAGTATGTATGGATATATGTACACACACACAGTGTGTGTGTATATATATGTATATATATATATATACAGCTAAACCCCGTTATAACGCGGGTCTCGGGGTCCACCCCGAGACCACCGCGTTACTAACGGGGTCGCGGGGGAAAAAAATGGCCGCCGCTTTAATGCAGATTCATCCCGCGGGACAGGAGATGGGAGCGGGCATGTCCCTCCGCTCCCCGCTTCCCCCTGTCACCGCGGGACAGCCCGCGGGGCAGGAGATGGGAGCGGGGATGTCCCTCCGCTCCTCCCGCATCCCACCTGTCACCGGTTGAAGGACGCGGGACAGGAGATGGGAGCGGGGCATGTCCCTCCGCTCCCCGCTTCCCCCTGTCACCCGCGTGACAGGCCGCGGGGACAGGAGATGGGAGCGGGCATGTCCCTCCGCTCCACGCTTCCCCCTGTCACGACAGGACACGCCGCGGGGAAGGACGGAGATGGGAGCGGGGATGTCCCTCAGGTCGCCGCTTACTCAGATCCTGTGACTGCATGGAGGTTGTAGCGGGGGGTTTCTTTCTCCCCACCGCTGTCCCTGGCGCTTCCCGTGCATCGACCGGGAGGAGGGGGGGGGGGAGCGGGTGGTGGTGCTGGTAGCGGCCTTTCCTCTGCTCCGACCACATCCCCACGTCTGATTTGTAGTTTGAAGAGTGAGAGAGTGTGGTGTGCTGTTATGTATATATGGGGGAGAGAGAAGTGTGTGTATTGGCGTGTTATAGTGGGTGTGTAAGTGTATGTGAGTGTGGTAAGGGTTGTGAGAGGTGTGTGTGTGTGTAAGTGAACGTGTGTGTGAGTGTCTGTGAGTGTATAGTGTGTGTAAGTGTCTGAGTGTGTGTGTAAGTGTGTGAGAGTGTCTATGAGTGTGTGTGAGTGCTGTGTGAGGTTGTGTAGTGCAGTGTTGCTTGTGAGTGTTGTGTAGTGGTCAGTGGGCAGTGTGTGCAGTGGTGTGTGCCAGTGTGTCAGTGTGTGCAGTGGTGTGCGTGTGCAGTGTGTGTGTGCAGTGTGTGTGCAGTGTGTGTGCAGTGTGTGCAGTGTGCAGTGTTTGTGTCAGTGTGTGCAGTGTGTGAAGCAAATGAGCAGTGTGTGTTGCAGGTGTGCAGTGTGTCAGTTGTGCAGTGTGTCAGTGTGTGTGCGTGGTGCTGTGAGGCATGAGCAGTTGTGTGTCAGTGTGCGGTTGTGGGCAGTGTGTCAGATGCTGTATGTTGGTTGAGCAATGAGCAATGTGTGTGTGCAGTGTGCCAGTGGTGTGTTGAGAAGTTATCAGGTAAGGTGGTGCAGTGTGAGCACATTGAGCAGGGTTAGTGTCGTGCAGGGTGGTGCAGAGTGGTGTGCAGGTGTCAGTGTGTCAAGTTGTGAGCAATGAGCAGTGTGTGGCAGTGTGCAGTGTGGCAGTGTTGATGTGGCAATGAGCAGGTGGAAGTGTGCACAGTTGTGAAGTGTTGCAGTGTTGGGCAGTGTGTCAGTGTGTGCCGTGTGAGCAATGAGCAGTGTGGTGTGCTGAGTGTTGCAGTGTGTGTAGGTGGTGTCAGGTGAGCAATGAGCAGTGTGTGTGCAGTGTGTCAGTGTGTGCAGGCATTAAGTGTGAGCAATGAGCACAGTGTCATTGTGCAGTGTGCAGTGGTTGTGTGACAGTGTGTGTGCAGTGTGTCAGTGTGTGCACAGTGTGAGCAATGAGCAGTGTGTGTGCAGTGTGCAGGGGGGGATGACAAGTGATAGGGACAGCCCTAGCCCTTTACTTTCCCCCGCAGAGGGCGCAACCCGGGGAAATGAGCAGTGTTGTGGACAGTTGTGTCAGTGGTGCCGCATCTGTGAGATGAGGCAGAGTCTATGATGTGTGCAGTGTCGCAGTGTGTGTGCAGTGTGTCAGGTGCGCGCAATGGCCAGTGTGTGTGCAGTGTGTCACAGTTGTGTTGAAGTTCCGGTGAGCCAATGAGCAGTGTGTGTGCAGTGTGCAGTGTGTGTGCAGTGTGTGCAGTGTGTCAGTGTGTGCAGTGTGAGCAATGAGCAGTGTGTGTGCAGTGTGCAGTGTGTGTGCAGTGTGGCAGTGTGAGCAATGAGCAGTGTGTGTGCAGTGTGTGCAGTGTGTGCAGTGTGCAAAAAATGTTTTTTTTTTTTTTTAAACGGGAGCCACGGGAAAACCGCGTTATAACCGAATCGCGGTATAACGAGGCGCGTTATAACGGGGTTTAGCTGTATATATATATATATATATATATATATATATTATTTGTACTATCTAAACTGGTATACATGTATTTTCACAAAACATACACTTAATGCTTCCTTGTCAAAACACAGTATTGTAATAATACAGGCCTACTGTTTGTGAAAGATACTTACTGTGCGCCTATAACAGTATGGGCCTTAAACAATTATTAATCACTTCATTCACTCATGTTTACCACCATTTAATTAGGTTTCATACAAGGCCTACTTACTGCCATCAATATGATCTGTGTAGAACTGGATTACATAGATATATAATTGGTTGTAACACTACAGGCCTTCTTAATTAAAAAAAGGCGTTGTTTGATGGTAAATCACAATTGCTCACAAGCCAATGTGAAAGGCCATACAACATTGTAAGCCTCTATTATTTAAAGGTTTACATTAATGACACCAATATTAAAATGGCTCTTTACATATAAGGCAATAAATATTGTAATATACACACACATTAAAAGTTTGTTTAGACACACATACATATGTATATAGTAATATCTTTTTAGGAGTCAGATATATATATATATATATATACATATACACACTTACTTAAACTCTGATGCAGTCAGGGAGTTAACCAGACTGAAAAATAGACACTGAAATGTATGAGAAAAAAAATACAGATTACTACATTTGCAGGTGTCTGTGTATTTCATAATATGCATGTGTAAGCAATATTTTCATCAAGCGTTCAATGTTTCTTTCATCAAAACACACTGTTTTTTAATTAAAAAGATAGTTGTTTTGAGAAAGTAGATACAAGTAGATTAATATGGCACTCTGAAATGCCTTTCCAAAACCACAACTGTGAACCAATTATTTGAACAACTGCAATTGGACGTTACAAAAAAGGAGTCAAACAAGAAACAGTTTGTGACCTTGAATGCAAAGAGACAAAATAGATAACATTGTAAAACTTTGACCATTCTGAGCAGACAAAATTCACGTTCAGTCACATTTTCTGTTAAGCTGCAATGGCTAACGATATGATTGAAAATAGACCGGCAAAGAGAGGATACAAAAGGATGATAGCTGAGGCGATCCTATCAACACCGGAAAAGAAAGCCAACGTGGGTCAAATCTACGATTTGATTAGAAAAATGTATCCTTATTACAAAGAACCTGGGCGGGCGCAAAATTTTAAACCCTCTGTAAGATTCACTTTATCAACTAATGAATGTTTTGAACGTGTGCAGGATAACCTAGAAGAAAGGTATGGTTTTTGGCAGATTGCTAAGGAACATAAAATCACCGTGGAACACGGCACATATATTCTGCTAAATAGCATATTTATTCCTAATAACAATAGCAATGGATCTGCTACTACTGTTCCTTGTGAATCGATACCTGCTGCAATATCTGCACCCTCCATTCCTGAAACACACATTATACAAGAACATAACTACTATGATTTGTTACCAAGCCTTTATGGTGCAAACGCATTAGAATGGGTAACCGAAGAAATGAACCTACCTCCGGAACAATTGTTTGAAGAAGGCAGTGGCGATTCCTATGAGCGCCTCATGTAGGAGATGTGTGTCATACAGGATTCAGCGTTTGGGTCAAGCATGGATGCAACTGCATTGGTTTTCTGGAGCGACCAGTTGCAGGCACACGAAGTGTTACTTCTACAAGAATGGTAAATATAACAATCGTTATGCCTTGACTCAGCGTTAAAAGTTTTTTTTTTTTTGTAACCACCATTTTTACTTTAAATGCGTGGATACAGCGTAACATTGCAGACTGCATAACATGTAGCGATCACAAACACATTGTTTCCTATGACAATATAGTAGAACGAGAAAGATTAGTACACATTGCTCACGGAATAAATATACGTAATTTCCTATCCCTTTACACATATTAGCAACATGTTACCATAACTGTAACACACATCTGTTTTGTTATCATGCAACATTTTTAAAAAAAAACGGGTCGACCACGTATGACGTGGGACCCTTGTCATGTGCCAAGCCGTCCTTAAAAAGGATTACGGATGTAAGTCCCGCCCCCAAGCGACGTGCGCGCGTCAAAGCCTATTGGCTGTGTTGTTTTGTTATTGTTACGGTAACTGCACTGTGTCATGCGTCCGCTTCTGTGTTGGTGGCCGTGCACTGGGCGTTAGCCGAATGTTAATTGAGTGGGAGGAGTGTTTGCGTGCGCTTCACGCTGGCTTAACATGTCGTCACACGTATTGCATTTGCGCATTGTGTTATTGGCCGTGCTTTCTGTGCACACACGTCTGTTTAAAAAGAATACAGATGTAGT
Organism: Ascaphus truei; assembly: GCA_036426205.1. Lineage (NCBI taxonomy): Eukaryota > Metazoa > Chordata > Amphibia > Anura > Ascaphidae > Ascaphus > Ascaphus truei. The sequence goes on from WSYH01006350.1 coordinate 24,239, forward strand.
CGTTTAGAACTAATGTAGTTTCGTTCATTGTATTAGAAAGAAATATTTTATGGTTCATGGTATTTACAACATTTATTGAACGCACAACGTACGCATTGTTTTGCGCATGCGCTAACACTTAGTCGAACAAAATTTGAACTGCGTGTGCACAGTAAGATGTGCGCGCACATTTTAAAGTATACACCCAACTTTAACTTCATATACATAGTTATGCGTGCTAATAATTTTACAAACGAATACATAATGATGTATAGTTGTACTTCTAACATAAGTGAGTGACGTGTGTATCTACACAATCATATAGAGATGTGTAACGCGTTGTCACGGATACATATATAGTAAGGTGCCATCTTTGACCATCATGTGTTTGCTGTATTTCAGAGATGTCGGGCAAGATACAATCGGATCAATGTATGATTTCAGAAGAGTCTAACTTTATATGAGATGATTGTGAGGAGGAGCCACCGACTACTATACTACATATGGAACTAATTTTATATTGCTTGCAGCGCTTACTAACAAACAATTAAAAATGTGATACCCTTATGCCTATATTGCATAAACACTTAATTAACATAATGATGTTGCAAAAGAGTGCAGCTAGAAATTTTCTTGAGTGTTCTTTAATTACTACTAACATTTTTTTACATGGTGTGTTTCATATATAACAACCATTCCCACTCTGCTAACACATTTGTGTATTCTATTGTGTAATGGAACGTATGACTGTCAAAACTATGTAATCATAATCATAATAATAATAGTATGTTCTTGTATAGCGCTACTAGTTGTACGCAGCGCTTTACACAGACATTTTGCAGGCTGAGGTCCCTGACCCGTGGAGCTTACAATCTATTTTTGGGCGCCTGAGGCACAGGGAGATAAAGTGACTTGCCCAAGGTAAAAAGGAGCCGACATCGGGAATTGAACCAGTCTCCCCTGCTTCAAACTCTCTGTGCCTGTCTGTGTATTTACTCACTGAGCCACTCCTTCTCCCAATATAAAGGACACTTACTACCAACTAGCCATTTTTAGTGAAAAAGTTCTTGTTACATGGGTATGTTAATGAAATGGTTATGGGACTGTAGCAAAGAATGTTATTGGCAAGATGTTGTGGTCCCCTACAATGCATGATGTTATGAATATGACATCAACATCATGTAATGAAGTACGTTTATGTGTATATTTCATGTAACAAGCTAAGTATAGTTTACTGTGTTCATTAAACTTTCTACACATAAATAGTGCAGTCAATATGATGATATAGGCTACCATAATAAAGCTGGTGTTATCATTTGTCGGTGTTATACATGGATCATAAACAAATTGATACAGACACAAACAGTTGTCTTAAAAAGTGTGCCTATGCTAATGTGCATGTGATTGACGTTTATATTTTGAGAATACTTGTTCATTATCATCATGATAATGATGAAGTGACGTCAATGACATTCCAAATATATTAAGAACATTGTGATTGTGGGTAATTATTAATGCAAACTTACACTTACATTTCTGACACAATTGTGTTTTAGATTACAGGTTGCCACTTGTTACATGTAGGTCACATTAACACACTTGTGTGACTTATACATACACGTGACAATGTTTCATTAATGTTGACAAATAATTTATAGCATTAATAATCACCTACATTGCTAAATATAAGATGTAGAACGCATTGCTGTGATTACAGGCATTCATGCATGTAGTGTTATGATCAGTAAATTTCATCCGTGATTAATGAGCTCCCGTAAGTAAATAAATATCTACAGTTATCCCGTTCTCTCCAAACACCTGTATATTACATCAATGGTACTTATAAGGGAACATACATAAAATGTGATGAAATGGGAGTAATCATTTTATAATACAATGCACATTAAACCTCATTAGTAGGTAAATGCATGTACATGATACAGAAAGTACATGTATGTTACATTTATAGTTTAGAAATATGTTGGATTTCTACTTGAAATAATTATAGGAATATTGAGTTAGGCACATGTTATGACAGATGACAGCAAATATACATACCATGATCAGTCATACTGGAGATATACCTATAATGCAATGGAACAATATATAAATTGCAAACATTGACATGCCATCTTCAGTACCGTAAGCAACACAGCTAAGTGTGTATTTGGTGTTAAATGTGCAACACCATGTATATTTTATGACATTGAAAATGTAAACCAGACTGGTGTACACATCATATGGATGTACATGTTACACTGCAACAATTACTTTGTATGTTACCATACTGCAAGAATGAATGACTATGCCCATAATATGTGTATTGTGTTTGCATGAGGAACAACACAAAGTTTAAATATTACTGGTTTGTTACACCAGTTGTATTCACATACACAGAACAAATTCACAATGGAAGAGGGATTATATAACCTGTGCAACAATAACATACCGGTGCCACATCCCTTTGTGCACACAGCAGAGAAAAGAAAGGTGTGCAACCCATATTCATCTGTGTCCTAACAGAAGGTTATATAAAGAAACATTATTGTTAATATAACATAATTAATCTATAACAGTAGTACTAGGAACATATATGTTTTTACTTACAAGAAAAAAAGGAATTGATGAGATTCTGGCGTGTCTGGCCACCACTAGCTGTTTGTTCATTTTCAGCAGCTACATGGGTGGGATGCTCGTCTACCAAAGGCTCAGCTATGTCTGTTTGTACATTGTGTCTGAGTGCCACATTGTGCAAAATGCAACAGGCAATAATTATATCAGACACTTTTTGAGGCTTGTATAGAAGAGCCCCACCAGTTCTGTCTAGACACCTAAATCTGCTCTTGAGTAGGCCAAATGTCCTCTCTATAACAGATCTTGTAGAGATATGGGCTGCATTGTACCTCTCCTCTGCTTCAGTTTGAGGGTTTAGCACCGGAGTCAAGAGCCACGGCCTAATTCCGTATCCTGAGTCACCTATAATCAATGGAGCACACATAAGCTTACATTAGTGATAAGATTCTACAATGAAAACATTCCTAAAGAAAAATGTGTTTTGTGTTACAACATCCAAATGTGTACTCACCCAGCAGCCAACCATGTTCAAAATGTCCCTCTTCGAACGCATGGAAGACTGAAGAGTTCCTCAGGATAGAGGAATCGTGACTGGAACCAGGGAATTTGGGTACCACATGCATTATCCTCATCGTGGCATCACATACCACCTGCACATTCAGGGAATGGTAGTGCTTGCAGTTGCGGTAAGCATGCTCACTCTGACTAGGCGGAATAATAGCCACATGGGTGCAATCGATTGCACCCATGACACATGGTATCCCTGCTATGGCATAAAAGCCATTCCTGACTTCCAGCCACTCTGTCTGCTCTTTAGGAAAATAAATATAATTCTTAGCGCGTCTATTGAGTGCATAGAGAAACTGGGTAAAGGCCCGCGAGAATGTAGATTGCGAGACCCCGCCCACTATGCCCACAGTTGTCTGGAATGACGCGGAAGCAAGATAATGTAATGAGCACAGCATTTTAACAAGCCCAGGGACTGCACGACCTCTGGCTGTCACAAAATCTAAATCTCCCCTTATCTCTTCATAAATAAATAAGATTGCTGCTGAACTCAAACGATAGCGACTGAGTATCTCCTCCTCACTCATCTCTCCCTGTACACACGCGGACGAGGCACAACTTGTCTCCTCTGTCTTCTCCTCTGATCTCCTGTCCCTCTACCTGTCTCTCGCCCTGTCCCTGTCCCTGTCCCTGTCGTATCCGCGTGCCTGTCTCTGTCACTGTCCCTGGCTCTGTCCCTCCCTTGCCCTATGTCATTCTGTTCATCAGCAAGCATGTCATGAAAAAGAATGTTCCTCCGTCTCCTAAACAATCGCAACATTTTGAAATGAGTAGCTGTGAATGAGCAGGTAATGGGCGTCCTTTAAATAGGTATGTGATGATGTCAGGTGACATAGTAAAAAGCAAGGTGTTACATTAACATAATAAAGTACTTTGCTCACAAGCTGTGTCCATTTGAACAAATAATTATTTGTTCTGTGTATTGAGCAGGCAATCATGATATTTGGCTAAGATGTAACGTGAAGCTTTGTACAAACATTGTTTGACAATTATGAGTGTCATGTGCAATGCATGTAACACTTCTGAACGCAACAGTCAGTCATGTAAATAGACAAAAAGCCTGAGATTGCCGTGGAAAATGATTGCTGCAACATGTGTAATTAGCCATGTTATTGTCACATGTTGCCAACAATGAATTATCGTGTGCATATGCATACATTGATGTAATGAAGATAGTTGCTATAGAATCAGTTTGAAAGGTGTCACAATGATTAATTACTGTACATGTGTGTATAAGTTAGGTTGAAGTGCTTGTAATGCAACGGTTACAATGTGAACATGCAATGTGATTGAGTGTCCAATAAGTGACGTCATGAACAAAGGGAGGAGCCAAAGTACAGGTAAACATGAGAATACAGATGTACATGAATGTTTAAAGATGCGTTACACATTACAAGCATTGTGTAATGTAAAGCAACATGAAGATACGGTGTATGTGTTAGATGTGTGACATGTGTAACATCAAATAAAGAATTGTCGCTCAGTACAGTAAAATGTGTGATATGATGTGAGGTTCTCCTTTAAGAGTTGAGTATAGGATTTTCCCTTGACACATCATCACATGATGAGTAATGTGACACGCAAATGCTGAAAACATCTAAAAGTACAATGTAAATGAAATAATACACGTCAGGTGTGAGACAATGCAGTGAATGCCCCCCACACTGTAATGCTAATCACATTTGTATTGTGAGCAATGGAACGTAAACTGTACTATAACGTTATACGTCCCCGCTCCATTGACTCCATTGCTGTGCAGATAAAAAAAAATTCTAAGTGCCGTTCCGGCAGCCTTAGCGATCGTTCTCCACTCCAACTTGCCTACTTTAGTTGGCGGGAGAAATTGGCCATAACATCTCAATTTTTTAGTGCCGATTAGCCACGATAAGCTGATTTTGGTTCTTGAATACAGGCGATTAAAAAAAGTGGCGATAAGTGCCGAAAACAGGCTTATCGACAGCAGACTGGCCATAACAAAATTATCGCCTACGAAACCTGCCGAAATCAAGCACATATCGCTGCTTACTGAATCTCAAACCCTATTTTGGCTATAAAATGGCGAAAAAACCCTTATCAACGCTTACTGCATGAGGCCCCAAGTGTATATACGCACACCATCTTCTGAAGTGCATACATCAATGTGCAAGCAAACTATATTCACCTGATTTAGTCCATGAAAGCCAATTTGACATACAATTAGCATAAAGACTACCGTTGACACCAGGGAAAATAGCACAAGTAAAGCCAATCCGTGCACTATTTTTTCTAAATTAGCATAATTTGGCAAATCCGTCCCAGTGAATTGACATTGTCAGATAATGGGGATCTTTCTGAAGGAAAACATGCAGCTGTCTAACGACACCCACTCAATAATAAACCCCTACCTGTGATGTTAGATTTTACATTAGCTACACGGAAACTGAGTCTGCTAATAAGCTGGAAATGTATGACACGTAAGTTATAGTGCAGGGACATAGAGGTAAATAAATTGTATTATTTTTTACAAAGTGTGGATTAATCCCTCGACTTATTGTTTAAAGCCAACTTTTGGACAGGAAGGATAACCTGTCAAGGGCTAATATAAGAGAGGAAGTTATTCTTGGCACACAAAACTTTAAATAAAGTGCTTCTCCCTCCTCTACTTGTTCTGAGACTTCCACCAATTGTAATCTTTTAATTAGAATAACAACATACCAATACCCGGCAAATATTTGACCAAATGTTTAACATTGTTTACATCACATTTGGGTTCTTAAAGGTGTATTTCACTCTCGGTTTAGCTCCATTTACTGATCTATTAAAATTAATTCTTAATTTCCATCCTTTTTGTAATTTCTAATGAACTGAAAGCTATAAAAAAAAAACACAGAGATAATTATATTGGATTACACATATACTGTCCCGGCTAAGCTCATGCTAAAGCTTGCCGGGAGCTTGCCGGGAGCTGGCCGGGAGCGTAGCGGGCTAGCCGCGGGTCTGCTCTCCATTTAAAAACAGAGTTTCCCGCGCGGCGGCCGCTTCAATAGATAAGCGCTAATGGCACTTACTATTGAAAGTGCCTGAGGCGCGGGAAAACCGGACGGTTTTGGCCGAAGACAGCCCGCGTGCCGCCCGCGCTATTTTTAAACTGCGGGGGCACTGCGGGGGAAGCCGCATGAGAGTCAGCCCGGCCGCCACTGTAAGTTATCTGAAGCGTATTTACAGGTATCGCACTTACCAGAATGCCCTCCTACTGTCTCTGTACGTTCTTCCTACCAATTAGATTGTAAGCTCTTCGGAGCAAGGACTCATTTTCCTAAATGTTACTTTTACAGTATGTCTGAAGCACCTATTCCCACTATGTGCTATTTGTATTATTTCTTACACTACCGACACACTTTATTGAAGTGTGGCCGGTTCCGCAAGCCGGGAGATTTCCCGGCTTGCTAGTGGCCGCCCCTCGGCGTGCCGCGCGTCACCGACGCGCAGTCACGCGTCATCGGGAGCCTGCGCCCCCTGCACGCGCGTCCAGGGCTCCCCGAGGTAGCCCTGGTGTCCCGCGATGTGGGGGACGGCGGCAGGGGGTTCCGGGGGACCCGGCGGACCCGGCAGCGGGAGGTAGAAAGCCCCGATCGGAGGGCGCTCCTCCGCTGCTTCGGCGCGCGCCCGGCACCCTCCGGTGCGCGCCAGGATACTGCTGCGGCCGAGAACGGGCAAATGCTGGAATAAACTCGGCCGCAGTAGTATTTATATGATTGTCCCGTGTATTACTGCTGTGAAGCGCTTTGTTCATTAATGGCGCTATATAAATAAAGACATACATGTTGTACAGAGGAGAGTTTTGGGAGGTCTATAGGTTGATGGGTACTCTACTAAAATAGTAGAGTCCTCATACTCTGCCTCTTCCACCACTATCACCGACGTCTTCCAGGGTATGGATGGGAGTAAGGCAAACTGAGGGGGCCAAGCACATCAAAAATAAGTATTTGGATAAAGTTAATGCAAAGAGATCATTTAACGACTGCACCGAAACGTTGGATTCCTTTAACCTGTGTAATGTCCCCTGGGTCTAGGGGCATCCCAAGTGGCTTTTTTTTTCACTCTGGATGGGAGTAAGACATATTTAACGTAATTTATTGGAAGCTCATGCAATATACAATAATGTAACGTTAAGCCTATGCTAATGAGATATACAGCGGCTGTTGTTTATGTATATAATTAACTTTGAGGATACACCTTAACGTCCGTTACTATTCATCTTATTCGACCTAATTTGACAGAGCTTAGTGTATCTGGCCCCGAGATGCAAGTTTCTTACATTTGATGCAGTTGCGTATAACCAGAAGTATTGCTCATTGCTTATAAAACGTATAAAAACAAGATATTATGAAACTTGAAAGTGGAAACCCCTCTGACTAAAAAAATGTAAAAAAACATTCCGAGACATTGCCTCAGTCAAGAACAAAAAGTCAAATTTCCGTATAAAGAAAAGACATAGAAAAGTTATTTCTAGACTCTGGTTTGCCAGACCAGGTCAATGAACTCCTGTTGCATCATGTTCCATAAAAAGCAGCAATATCACAGAAATGGCAGCACCGTGCAAAGCCCCATGCATTGGTGTATCAGGAAGAAGTGGTTTGTTTTTGTTACAGTAAGCAGGGGTTTATGTGTGCTGTTGCAGGAGCACTCTTTCAAAGTTTGGCTTTTGTTTTGCAGTTGCTGCTGTATCTTATGGAACACAGTTAATGGACAAAGATTTGGAGTCCTGTGAGGGTCCTTCTCCTGGATTATTAAGAAAGCCACCGGATCAGCACATTTCCTGGTCCCAGCTCCACTAGATAAATGCAATATGATGATGCTCCAATCGGCTTCCAGCTTCATTAGTTTTGCAATAAAACAGAGGAAACGTTTTTTTTTTCCTTCTGTCAGACGATTGACACCATCTTTCTGCACAATATGAATGTTATTTATTATGCTCATGTTTTTTTATTGCAATGTAATGAAGTGATTTGTACAAGGTAAAACTAAGCTGTCCCCTCGACTTGAACTGCAATATCTCACTTTGCAAACAAGTGCCTTTACTCGTGCACCTCTCCTTTTAAATTAGAAATCCATTTGTACTGGATCTGGCTCCCCTTCTGGAAAAACCCACTATACTAATACACGTAATGTAAGGGACATACAGACGCCTCATCTAGTCTCTGCTAGCATGCTGGGCTGCTTTTCATTTGCTTTAAATCTAGGGGGAGGCATTCATCATCAGTTAAAAAAAATGATTGAAACAATACACAGACTGTGTACAGAAAGAAAAACCGTATTATATTTCATGTTTCCACATTGTCATAATGTACAACTTCCGTCTTGCAATACAACTTAAATGCTACATATACAAATAAACAGCAATAAAGCAAAGTTGTGGCTTATTGAAACTTAAGAAAAAGGTATTGTAAAACTGTAGTACATGAACACGTACTAGATAACTCCATTATGTGTACAGTACTTAATTCAATATTACAGTACTTCAATATTTTATTAACATGTGAAACGTTAAAATGCTATATATTTTAGTATTGCCCTGGGGAGGGGAAACAGGTAAGGGCTATTTAAAGCCCGGTTGGCGGGAACGTGATCTGTTTGGTGCCCGCCAGCTGTTTTGAAGAAATTCAGGGAATCAAGGATGGAGACTCGGGTAATGGAGGGGAGGGTGAAGGGGGTGTATTGAGTCATGCGGCAGTTAGCTCTTGGTATGAGTCAGCGTTGAGGGGACAATGTGGCCCAGCGGCATGGTCCCCCGGATTGCGCAACCCCTTCCCTCCATGCATCCCCTCCATGCATTACTGCCAGGGCTGCGATTGTGATTTATGAAATTGGGTTAATGCGGGGTTAACTATGAGAAGTGCTTGGGTACCCTACACAATGTTTTCACCTTAACAAATGCATTGAATGTAACCATGGGAATGTGTGGACGGTTGAGTTGTACAGACAACAGCAGAGAGAGGGTTTTGTATGAAGGTGTTTACATGTTGCAAATGGCAATGTCTGCATGTTTTGGGGGGTGCTTGTCCATGGCCAGGCATGTTTGCAGCTTTGATGTTGCGTGTAGCTTCTCAGCCCCTCCAGTTTGTACAGGGGTCCGGTGGTAGAGGGGAGAACGGGCCTTGGACATGTGTCCTCATGCGTGGCCACCATTCTGCATGTGGGGCATGCAACAGGCCACTGCAGAGGAGGGATTGGGGGTTGGGTATGAATGAAGTCATGGTTGGATTGTTTGCTGTATATAACAAATCGGTAACCAATTTCGTCATCTACCACCACGGTAGAAATAAATTATGCTATTAGAGGGGGCACGGTTAGCGGTTAACAAAGCGGCAGTTGAATGTGGTTCGGGGTATAGCACATGATTGTATATCACATGACTAAGGGTTCATCACAGGGGAGCTGAGAGTATTATTGTGTTCTCTTGCCTAAAGATTTGGAGCCGCATTGGGTATGGTAAGTAATTTTGAGCAAGGCTTGCCCCATGAAAGGGTTGATTGATGTATGAAATGTTTGCCAGGGAGTGATACATTGATTATCCTTTTTGGTGTTCCTTGGGCTCGGAGTTATAAGGACATAGAATAAGTCTAAGGCACTGAGTTAAAATGACTAAATGTTTTATGCAGTACATATACATGAGGATAGAATGTATGCTGTTGCAGGGACCACGGTTGGCGGTTTGGCACCAGTGCGATCAGGGAAGGCCGGCCATGTATATCACATAATCAAGGGGTCATCACAGAGGGTTGATTCTACTGTTTGCTACTTTTGGGCTAGCTTCTGTTAATAAAGTTATTTAAAAAAAATCTATATGCACGGGGGTTTCCAGTTCACCCACGCTCTTCCTTTTACAGAATGGTGGGGAAGTCGCGACGGCGGCTACAAAGCACGGTTGCTGGGACAATAAAACCACTGACTTGCTGATTATAATGGTTGAATATTTCTTGTTTATTTCAGCTGGAATTTCTAATTGGACAAGCGGCCAATTTTTCCCCCCTCTCTGGATTTGTGGCATCACTGACGTACAGCTCAAACACACACGCACAATCACGCTCACTGCTACTACCGAAAGAGGGCCAGTCATTAGCTCCTGCAGACACGGATTGCGGCAATTAAAAATACACTTAGGGCTGGGACCCGCTGCGCCCAGTGGCGCGGGCGGCCGCGTGAGCGCTACTCGCCATTGCCTTGTAGCCTCACGATCCGGTCCCAGTCCCTCCTCACTGCCAACTGACTACGTACTGTGACGCATCAGCCAGCAGGGGATACCAGAGAATTGTGTTCCCGTGTGGCGACGCGTCACATGGTACGCGAGTCAGCCAATGGGGAGGAGGGGAGGGAAGGAGCTAGATGGGAGGCGCCTTGGGCAGGGAGCAGGGAAGGAGCTGCAGGTTAAAGTGTGTGTGTGTATATGTATGTATGTGCGTGTATGTATGTGTATATGTATATGTGTGTGTGTGTGTGTGTGTATGTATGTATGTTTGTGTGTATGTATGTGTGGGGGGGGTGGACGGCACCACGATCAGATCCCGCCCCCCTCCCTCCCACTCCCGCCCCCCTCCCTCCCACTCCGGCTCCGGCTCCCGGCTCCCTACAGATCGCATATCGCGGTCTGTGTCTGTCAGCGCCCCGCCTGTCTGCAGTGCGGGCACACTGACTGAGGGAGCGGGGCCTTAGCCTTACACATACAGACATAGCACTCATCTCACATTGACAATGGTGTTAGCAATATCCAAGTGAGTTAGTCGGCTCCAGGCTGAGGCGCTGAGCCACGAGGAGGGCTGGTTAGACCGGTAGCAAGACTGCTACTTCACAAACAAATGAGGCCGTGATGAAGATGGCCCCTGCCATGGAAGTCAGCGATCTGCTAGGGGGGCAGACGGTGGGGTCTGGCCACAAAGGGTGTTTTGGCAGGCCACAGAGGCCGGAAGACAGAGGCCGCAGGTAGGGCAGCAGCCTCTGGTGGCAGAGCCGCAAGGCAGGGCATCACAGAGGGGCACAGAACGGCCACCCGCAGCGGTTGCGAGCGGTGTGGTGGCAAGAAGGCTAAGTAGGGGTGAGATGGCCGCCTGTCACGGTGGCAGGTGGTGGGAGGTCGAGACGGCCGTCTGCAGCGGTTGCAGGCGGTGCGGGAGCAAATCGGCCGCCTGCAGTGGTTGCAGGTGGTGGGAGGTCGAGATGGCCACCTGTAGCGTTTGCAAGTCGGCGGCGCATGGCACCATGCAAGTGTCGCTGCTCTCAGGGTGGCAGGGGAGCCACCTTAGACAACAAGGAGTATGCAATGGAAGAAGACGAGACACAGCCTGGAATGCCTCCTAGGTCAGGTCCCCCTTTAACACGAGGACGGATAAGAAACCATTACTGGTAAAAAGGGGTCATTACATGACAGAATAAGGGTGTTCAGGGAACTGATGGACTCCCAGAGAGCTCGCTCAGTCTCCCCCCATTACTTGGGCTCAGGGTACAATGTCCAAAAGGAAGGGGAGTTGGCAGTGGCAGGAGACCCAGGTGCCGCAGCGTCTTTGCTGCCAGCATCTCTGCCCTAGATTTGGCAACAAACAGGACGACCGAGAAATCAAGGTTTGCAGCAGCATTAACAGGTTTGCTGCAGGTCTTGGCGCCACAGGCGTTGGCCTCCTTCATGGGCCCTGCAAAGGTGGGAGTTGGGACAGTAGGCCTGGCGCAGCCTCAGGGGCGGCAGCGGCTTGGGGGGCAACATACAGTAGCATGGCCACTGGGGTGTCACCAGGGGGGGCCGGGCAGACCATCGGGGAAAGAGCTAGTCCTTCGGGGGCGGCAGCACCTGCTCCCGACCTGGCCTCTGCAACCATGCCAGGGGTCACAGGCGCCAGCGCCGAGCATCCCGCTTAGCCACAGCAGCGGAGGCAGTTGCGTGGACAGATGGGGCATTGCCAACCCGCTAAGCACGCACTTAGCGATAGAGGCAAAGGGAAGATTGGGGCTGGGGATTATGTGGAGACCTATCATTGCTACCAGATTATAGGGAAGCACTGGCTCGATCATCAAAGAAAGGGGACATGAGGAAAGAGGACATTGAGAAACATCTCCTCCTGTGCACATGTACCAATTGGTCTCAGGTGTTTAGGATCTTAGCGGTGGTGATCAGGGAGATGACTCCCCACGTATGTTCGTCCCTTTTTAAATACGTGGATATGATTGGGCATGCCCACCACGGGTGCGCTACCTGCAGGGGGCTGCATTCTCAAACAGGGGGGGGGGGGGGGGCATTTTCTTAACTGCAAGTGCTTGTCTGTGTAGGACACAACGACTGCTGCTGCTTTCTGATGCCACACTTTTTATTTGTGTTACAGCTCCCATAATCTTCCCAACCATTGCTCTGGCTCCATCAGAACACACATCAGTATACTTTCTCCAACTAATTGCATGTTTTTTGATACATTTGTAAAGATTCACATGAGAGCAGGTCCTCTTCAGTAGCGTTATCGAACATATAACGGGCAAACACCAGCAGCACAGCGAGCCCTGATAAGTCAGGGGACACATCGAGTTGCAATAACAACTCATCAGCTATTTTCAGTCAGCAAACTAGCTCTTTATCTATGTCAGCAGTGAGATCTTTAATACGGCGTGCGACAGGATTGTTTGACAGCTGTACTTTGTCAATTATTTTACTAGACTGCTCGTTAAGCATGCACGCTATAATATCTTTCGAACAACGCTTGAGGATAGTTTCTCCAATACTATGCGCTTCTCCGGCGATCGCTATTCCGTAACTTACTTGGTAAGACGCCTCTGTTACACTTTCGTTGTCTGTTTTAGCCATTTTAATCAATGACAGTTAGCAACTTTCAAGTTGTGTTACCTGTCTCCTATAAAAAGGACAATCTTTATTTCTGTAAATCCCAAAGAAAAATAACTTTCATTTGGTTTTCTTACCAACTGCTGCTAATTTGGGGTGTTTTATCATGGACAGCTCACTAACTGATTTTCCGCCAACAAGAGGCTGCGATTGTCCATGCTCACTTTCAAGCTCGCTAGTATTTTTCTCTCTTGTTTTGGTGGGTCATGGAGCACTGGAAGAATCTGCTTTTTGTTTCCAAGTTCCTTCTTTCAGTCACCGACCACGGGGAACGGGTTTAATATTTATATTTGGAAAAACAGATTTCTCTCACAAAAATATTGATATTATAAGAAGAAAAAAAAAGCATAAATTGCACAAGTACACAATGCAAGCGTCAGTATGTTATTGGCGTGTCAGCCAACATAAAACTGCCTAATGGCGTGTGAATGTGCGTCACGTGACCGACTCACCATTTCTCTGAACTCGACTTGGGCCAAAACAATTCAATAATACAACCGATTGTTATGGCGCAAGTCACATTATAACTAGTATCATGAATGCGTTGAAGATATTCATACTGTACATTTGCAGTCTAAATACCATTTAAATAGGATTTATTTTTTTAAGCATGGTGGATGGGTACCGCTTAAAAGCAGCCGTCAAAAATGGCATAATAATATATTAGAATAAAAAATATCGCTAACACCAAAACTTTTTTCACGAAACACCTATTCACAAACATAGTTTGGGAAACGCTTGCCTAGTGTGTTTCAACTCCTTCCAAACAGCACGTGTCATGAAAACATGGGTTTGTATCGTTTTCTACATACAGATGCAGCGACCATTATTTTAACAAATCACGGCGCCGTTTTTGTGTGCGCTTCTGTACTCCATGCGGCATGGATAGATCGCCCCCGGCACACGTGTTTATCGCGGTTGCTTTGTTTGAATTTTATGGATTGTGTGCAATTAAATGCAATGAAATGAATGAATTGTAATGTGTACAGTACTGTGCTACTGTGTCAATTTCAGGTGTTTAAAAGCCAGAACACTAAAATGCCATTTTCTGCATTCGCCTGCACTCGCGTCTTAAGGCGGTACGGTTGGAAGAAATCCCGCGCCATGACATGGGTATTCCGAGGTATACACCGCGTGATTTGTTAAAATAATGGCCGCTGCATCTGTAGCATAGCATGTTTTTCAGCCGTTTTAACGTCAATGAGACAGTTATCGCAACAAATAACGCAAGTTTTTATGGCACATTGCCTGTTTTTTCTAATGGTAGAAATATTGATGTATACCTACTTATTTTTGCAGTATTAACGTACATTTTGTTTTTTTACCGAAACACGATATTAACACACTTTTACCACAGCTTGATATATCCGGCCCAGACTGCTGTAAATAAATTTGTCGAGGAGTCTACCTGCCTGGTGTGTCGGTGAGAGCGCAGTACCCTGCCTCTCTTCCTGTCTGGTGTGTCGGTGAGAGCGCAGTACCCTGCCTCTCTTCCTGTCTGGTGTGTCGGTGAGAGCGCAGTACCCTGCCTCTTTCCCTGCCTGGTGTGTCGGTGAGAGCGCAGTACCCTGCCTCTCTCCCTGCCTGGTGTGT
>WSYH01006351.1:0-38800 GCA_036426205.1 Ascaphus truei
GCCAAATCTCACATCTTTTGTTTCCTCTCCCCATAAAGCACAGTATAGCACTAATACAGTGAAATATGTGTGAACAGTCATTTCATATGATTATTGATATTTAGTCAACTAGCAGCAACCTAAATTATTATCTTAATATTGTAGAAACCAAACATGATTACTTTTTACTGTCAAGGTTATGTCCAACTAAATGTATACACAAATCTGTGAACCTTAATTCTAGAATATCTACTATATTATGAATAATAGTTTGAATTTCAAGGTATCAAAGAAAAAAGTTTACCTCACATGAATAACATGTTATAAGCACTGAAAAAAAAATACATTGTGCGGAAAACAAAAAACAGAGTCCAGTGCCATATCGCAAGCCAAACACACTATTCTATTTATTGCAGGTACCTACTGTACATTTCAAATAGTTTGAGTGCATAAGCACATGATTCTTGGTACTGACATGCAAAACAGCATATGCAATTTATATTTTGTAGAAAGCTTACAACGTTTTTTCAAACTGGTTTTCCAAGCATTATTGTAGTAACCCTCAATTGACTTATCTGTTAACCACTCCCTGTATTCCCTTCACCCTCCCCCTTAATCTATTGTTTATGTACCTCATATGCTAGTCTGCTTGCATCTCTACCTTCCTTTACATTAACTGTGCAGCCTGTGATGTGCTACTGAGCTCTGTTCAATGTGGCTCTTAGCACTATAACCAGACTTAGGCTAGGCAGCCATTGTAGCAATAGATACATTTTTAAGTCCGTCAAGAGTTATACATGGAGTAAAGTAATAAAGGAGGAAGAAGGAGTGTGTGTAGTAGGATATCTTTTATTGGACCAACAGATAGTTGATAAGTGACTGTTTAACCCTGTTCTTTTAATGTAACCATGTATTTGTATAACTCTGTGCCCAGGACATATTTGAAAACGAGAGGTAACTCTCAATGTATTACTTCCTGGTAAAACATTTTTATAAATAAAAAAATAAATAAAATATTTTGAACCACACAGGGGGAGTTAGAAATGAAGTCAAACAGGAATTGGACAGGAGGTTAATATCTGTCTGTTGGGATGCTACTGCAGCTTTATCTACATCAGAATATAAATTGATATCTTCAGGTGAGCTCCCTTCTCTATCACTCCCACAAATGAAAATAGGGTCTGACTGGCAAATTTTAAACTGGAGGGGGGGGGCAGACACAACCCACCATCCCAAATATCAAGCGGCCCATATATACACACACACACACACACACCAGGAAACGTGCATGCTCACCAGACGTGCCACATCAAAAATGTACACAAAAAACAAATACACAGGCCCCCTACATTCAGCAAAGTAAACCACCAACCCCTATACAGACAAAATAACCCCCTAAACACCTATATAGACACCAAAGTAACCCCTACACCCTCTATACATACAAAGTAACCTTCCACACCCCATATACTGTATGCACCAAAATCAACTCCCACACCCCAATACATATATCAAATTAACCCTTTAACTCCAAATATACATCAAATTATCCCCCTCCCCACATCCCATACATACACCAAATTAGCCCCCCCCCCACAAAATTATAGCCCCACACACCCCATACATACACTAAAATAGTCCCCCTACACACAAAAAGTTAGCGCCCCACATATGCCATACATACACCCAATTTACCTTACACACCCACCATATTCACAGACACACAGACACACAGACACACACAAAACATCTATGTTGCCTTACCTAGGGATCAGAGAGTATCAGGGAGGCCTGGTGCAGAGAGCCCTCGGAGGGCTAGAATGTGCAGCAGCCTTTCGGTTACACAGGTTACCCTGCATGAGAGGGACTGGAGAGTGCTGGTCTACACCTCCACCCAGCTAGTGGCCTATACTGCAACCTGACCGGTCTGGGGGTCAATCTTTCCCCTGCCCGCCCCTGCTTGAAAACCATGTCAGCCTAATGTACTACATTATCCTTCCCCCACGTAAACTTCACAAATACTTAATTCTCTGTCAAGCCATGCTTTGCAATTTCACTTCCATCTCATTAGCTCTTTACTATCGCTCAGTATGTTCACCAAACTTTTATTCTTTCTTCATAAACACTTTATTTTCCTTTAACATATCTCACAATAATCATTACCATATATACATTTCATCTACTTTTCTTTCCTATCCCCTTCTTTGGGCTCATTAACTCCACTGCTTCCTGCATTCACATCTACCACCTGCCAACTTGCCTTGCAAGAGTGCATGATCATACAAGTCATCCTCTGTCCTCATGGTCCTATGACTTCTGCCCTTTTTGGCCGCAGCAGACAATAGTTCTGACCATAGCCCTTACCATATCCTCCCTTGCTCTCTCCCTTGACTATCATCTCTTACTTCACTGATATCTAGAAGCTCTAACTCTTCCAACCTGATTTCCATAACATGCGTACCCCTTGCTTCTCCCTATTTTTCCCATGGTCTCTGGATACTCGCTCTATTTCTAACTAAATACTAGCGCTGCATGACCACAAATAGAAAATACACAGAGAAGCTCATAGAAAGACAGAAAGCTGGGCAGATAGACTTAGTGAGCCATGCATGGTGGGGTACACACATTGGGAACAATCAGACGCACACAGATACTTACTCCTTATAGTCTCCATTCATTTATAAAACATCACCAATCTAGGGGTTTTTTTTAATACACAAAAGTCATATGGTTATGGGACAGGCTAGCAATTAGAGCTGCAGCACACCCTTTCTGTACCCTGGTCCAACTGCATCCTTGGAAAAACAAAACCCAAGATTCCCCCTTGAATGCACTCGGGTCGGTAAGTGAAAATGACATGGTTGATATATTAAAAAACCTTTCATCACAAATTAAGTCATAAAATAATTTGTAAAGAAGGGCATGGTTCAAGAAGTCCATGGCCAGCCCTTGATGACACACCAAAGGATCTTCCTAAACAATTACGAAATACATGCAAACATTCAGTAATATGTACTTGCTATTACTATAATTTATTTCATGTTTCTTAACTATATAATTTTTTATCTTGACACACATGAAGCATCTTATATGAAGTGTTCCTTTAAAGACACTAGCCAAATAATTAACATGAATAAGACTTTGATCTATTCTTTAATTATTCATAACATAAAATAAACACATATTTAAAACATTATACACGTAAAAGGTTACACTATTCTGACAATTACATGAAGTATTTAATGTAAATAATCATTTTTTTATAACACAGCACAATAAGAAATACAAAGTAATATGTGTTAGCCCCATTGACATCATGCTAACATAATATATATCAAGAAGCATTTTTTTTCTAAGTGCCCATCCGCCGCCTCTGAGCAGCAACTTGCCATCTTTTTCTTGCGTGGCTGATCCGCCAGCAAAACGGTATTCTAGAGAGGCGAATAGCTCCGCTTAGCTACTCGCCTCTACTAGAATACAGCGTGGCTGAAAAAGTTGGATTTTTAGGCGGAAAGTGCCTTCTCGTCCTGCCACCAGCGGAAAAAATAAAACCGCCAGCCAAACTGGCAGTTTGGTTGAATTTCGCCACTTTCTCGCCCGTTACTGAATACGGATAGGCTTTTTAGGCGGGAAAGTGGCGAGAATTGCCTTTCCGCTGCTTACTGCATGAACCCCTTAGTGTTTTAAAACCATGCAGTTTTCCTCCGCCATTGCGGTCAATGGTGGGACCCTCATGGCCAGCGCGACCCTTTCTCGCCACCATTGACTGTCAGACCCGGTTGGGGTCGAGTGAGGGGGTTCCTATGGGCTAGGAGCAAAAAGAATTTTATTGCTGTTTGCCCTAGAACAAACATGTCACACGTTAATTGGTGGTGAACTTGACCGCAGACTAGTTCCCACGCCAATTGAGAAATCAAGCTCTTTCATAGACATTGTATCCACTTTTGTGGTTTTGCAATCTGGCTGGCTGCCAGCTCGTTCCTAGAGATCGGACTCGAGGAATCCACATTGAAATACATTACTCCATTCACTTTCAATGGGGAAGCTCCGCTCCTCCTCTCGGGCGCCACCTGCAGGTCTTCTCAGGTAGCTGGCCCAAATCTGTGAAATCTCCATAGGGTTGTATGGAGCTCCAATGGCGGCCTATGGAACAGGCTGCAAATGGAGACAGAAAAGGCGGAAAAGGGAACAAAGGGCCATAAACCTGTAAATACAATTAACCCTTTCCCTCCCGACCTGATCCCAGTGTATGTGGTTGGTGCATACACTTTAGGGGTAAAAACACCGATAATTGGAACCATATATACATCCAGCAAAGAGAACACATTTTGCCCTGAGGCAGGGGCATAAAAAATACATGTAATCACTCTGACTGTGAGAACATGATAACCAAAGGGACATACATTTTGGTTGTGAAGCAGGGGAACATATTTATTATAGGTACATTTTTTATTAACCCCTCACTTCCCAGATGGTTATAGGGGATGCCTAATGGGGGTGACCCCTTTATTACTCACTTGGCACCCCGTTACCATCACAATAAGTACTTTGAGAATAGTATAGGCTCCACTACAAGTTATAGTGAATGGGTGGTGACGACTGGGATTAGGTAATGTGATAAACAGAAGTAGAGAAAGCTCCCTATTGTGTCGCACTAGAGAGACACCCCTTAGCGGAATTAAAAATACATTTTATTAATATATTATCTTAAAATATAGATGTAGTGGAGTAAACACATAACAAAAACCGAGAATAAAATCATTTTTAAACAAATTAAATTAAGGAGAGGTATCGGTGTGCTTAAACAGAACGCTAATTGTTGGGATTATAGAGATAACTGCCAACTAAGTGAATCTGATCACAATTATACAATTGAATTAATTGTGATTACAGTTAAATTCTGAATATCCCACTGCATCTGAGAAAAGTCCTACTGTAGTGCCCACGGTTATTCTAACACAAACCAGTGGCAATCACCAAAAAGACCCAGGTACACCCAAGTACATGCTGGATACATGCCTTAAACTTGCCTTAAACTAGACCAACATTTCTGCATTGATTAATGGCCCATCTGATTAACAGTGGGGGTTCCTGTCAGTCCTATTCAAACTGATGGGACTGCCAGGGACCCCTGCTGTGTTAATTCTATGGGTCATTAGTCAATGCAGAAATGCCTTAAACTTGCCTTAAACTAGCCAGGTTACACCCAGCACATACCCAGAATGTAACCGGGCTAGTTTAAGGCAAGCTTTAGAATACTCGTGGTCTCGTCTGTATATGCAAAAAACAACCTTACTCAGTGGTAAGGTGTAAAATTCTAACACAATCTCCTATATTAGATATGCACCTGAAAATACCTTGTCATTGAAGGTTAGGAACCTAATAGGATGGTTAGATATACTTATAACTAGACTGCTAAATTATTGGTGGGTTCAAAGTATCTGTGATTTCTAAATGAGATAGTACTCAACCTTGCTACTGTGTAGCTCCTCTTGAATGATACAATACACCTATACCCTTGTTAACAAAGTTAGGACTAGAGGAACCGGTTCAGAATGATTAAGAAAAAAACTTCTAACAGCGCTCTAAGGAGATAATAACAGTGATGGGTATAATGTGACTTAGACAGTGATTGTGAAAAAATAATAATATATATACAATATAGTGCAGATAAAGTGCAAATAAGTGAAATAAGTAAAATGAAAAATGCTGCTCAGAACTCTTGGAAGGATGGTCCACAGGAATCCCTCTTGCTGGAACATGTGGAAGTTGAAGGGGAGCGCAACTCATTCAGTGGTGGATATGTGGAATGAAAAATAAACACAATAGTGCAACACAGTCTCTATATATGTATCTCCATATTCAGTAGGCTTCTATAAATTCAGAACTCACATTTTATCTGAAATCAACGAGCATGTAACCCAAACTCAAGTGGGTAGTGAATGATGTGTTATATTCGTGTAGATCCTCTCTCTCTCTGTATCCTAGGGTTCTTGGGGATGTCTGGATGTCACTCAGAAGAATGTGAAGGCAGTCGTGTAAACATGAGAAAACGGAAAGCCAAACATAGTGTGTACCGTATAAAATAACAATTTTAATCTCTAAAAAACCATATACACTGGCGACACACTTTATTTGAGCTCGGTTAGTCCCGCGAATTCGGGTATACTCGGGTGTATTGAGGTTTGTGACTGTTTTCTGCCCGAGTGCATTGCGTTATTTTCCCGGCAGGGATTGAAGCATTTTATTCCGGCTAGCTACAATACTGCAATGCCGTGTAAAAACACATGAGGGCGCTTGCGAGCTGTTCTCTTGAAGCCGTCCCCTATAGTGAATTGTAATGCAGTATATATACTGTATATATATATATATATATATATATATACTGTATAACAACAGCCCCTATAACCCCTAACATACAGTACTGTACACATACAGTACTGTATATGCACATACTGGGGGCGAGATGTGTTTGCAGCAGAGAAGAGAGAGATCCGCAGCTCTCTCTGCGCAAACAGCGACACATTAAAAATTATTTTAAATACATTTTTATTTATAGTGTAGATGTGCAGGGGGTCTCGGGAGCTGAACCGCGTTGGTTTCAGGTCGGGGGACCCCCTGCCCCCCGAGATACAGACCCCTTTATGAAGTGCCGGTATCCCTCTGCGTTTAAAGGTCCCGATCACGTGATCAAAGGTCCTTTGAGAAAGCGCGAACATGCGCGAAACGTGCGTCAGGTGACCGGAACGGCATGTCGTCACTATGCTGAATGGACGCCATTCACACGCGGGTAAATGCTACCGTGGGGACAGCTGCCGCGACTGCACCAGAGACTGTCTCAGCGGATCAGCAGCTGCTCCGCACTGTCCTGCCCTCACTCAACCTGACTGCTGTACCGAGTTGAGTGGCTTGGGATGGGCACCGCATACTGCTAAGTATACTCCTTATGGGACAGCTGCCGCGACTGCACCAGAGACTGTCTAAGCGGATCAGCAGCTGTTCCGCACTGTCCTGCCCTCACTCAACCTGACTGCTGTACTGAGTTGAGCGGCTTGGGATGGGCATCGCATACTGCTAAGTATACTCTTTATTTGTCATCCCGCGAGACCACCCAATTGGCTCTATGTGTTACTATGCTTGATAGGGGCACTTTGCTCCTTTATTGGCATATTAGTCACTGTTCCAACGTACTAGCCCACACTTTTATGGGGCACCACTATGTAATCCATATCCAGCTGGGGTATTATTTGTTTCAAGGGTTTTGACCCATTATGCTGTGCCTTACTGCTAATGATCACTACTAGTGTTACAGGCAGACATGATCTATACACATGTTCTACAACTTACTGTGTCTATTAGACTGCTTAGATCGTTGGGCACACATTATAACTAATATTATCTGTCACCATAGTAGGTAGCACTATTTGTTTCATCTGCTATGAGACTTTTTGTCCAACGGTCATGGGTAGGGAGAATATGTGTGTGAAATAACTTTGTTTTGTGCATTAAATCACTGTGTTTTAGAGGCCTAATTGGATACGGTCACTGAACCGTGCCTCAGGGCATTCAAGACTGCACATTTTGTGCTTGCCCTCTTTCTCAATTCAGCAATACACACCAGCCATCTCTCCCTTACTCATAAGTACGTCTATCTATTACTTATGTCTGTTATGTTGCAGGTAGCCTACCATGTATATGACTTTGATTTTGGTACACATATTATTGTGTCTCAGAGGCCATAATCTGATACGGTCACTGAACCGTGCCTCAGGGCATTTATATTGCACATTTTGTGCCTGCCCTTTACAGTAATCCCTACATACATATTGGGCTATCTGTTCCTACTGTTTAGTACATCTACTTACTTAGCTATTTTGTCACGCGTGTGTTAGTATATTCACTTTTTACACTGTTCAGTTTTATTAGTTGTGTGTTCTTCATGTCCTTTCGTTGAGATTTACATCCTGGCTTGGGCCATTGATAATACGTAGGTCTGTGTACTTTTTGACCTTATCGTTTCAAGTTTGTCACTCCTTCAGATCCTGTATCAGCAGCCTCCTATGCATGTAGACTGTTGATTTTTTAGTAATAAGGGCTGTTGACTCATGTTTGGGTTCCCTACTCTGAAGGTTTCTATATGTGAACTATCTTGCTATAAGGCCCATTGTTAGTTGATGTATCCAACTTTGCATTATCTTCCCTACGTAATTGTTTAGGATGATCCTTTGGTGTGTCATCAAGGGCTGGCCATGGACTTCTTGAACCATGCCCTTCCATACAAATTATTTTATGACTTTATTTGTGATTAAAGGTTTTTTAATATATCAACCATATCATTTTCACTTACCGACCCGAGTGCATTCAAGGGGGAATCTTGTGTTTTGTTTTTTTGTCCATACTCTAGTCCCCTTTTGCACCAGTGTTCGGTTTTATTTACTTGTATACTATTTGTACTTTATACTTCAGCTGATGCGGGAGCTTTCCTCTTTCTTCCCTTCCCCCTTCTGACTTTGAGTTTCTATGATACAGCCAAGCATATTACTCTGCCAAACTCTGACTCTGACAACGTTTTTATAACTCACTGCCAGGATCCATGCTGCAGCATCATCCAGACAAGGTAAATGGGTTTGAAGGGGTTAAACTACGGTATATCTGCAGCTAAACACGGAGTCCCAAGTGTTGCAGGGGTTCCCCAGTATAGCAGACGTACCAAAATACATGCCCACGTACCCTGAACCTGGTCTAGGGGTTCAGGGGGATGCTCCAGCTAGGTGATAAAGCTGAGCATGTTTGCTGTGTGTAAAAGTTGTAAAAGTTATTGTTCCAAGAATGAGGCTAGTGAGGGTAGGTGAATTGTACTCTCACTCCATCCCTGCCACAGAATAGGAACTTACATCTTTTAGCCCACAGAAGACAGGGCACAATATATTTTATTAAAAGTTTATATTTTAATAGGTATATATATTGATCACCTGTAAATGAACTGTGGAATTTCCAAGTCATGGATTCCAGAATGCCAAGATGGCAACAAAGTTTGGTGCCTCTGTCTGTGTGGAGTCCATACTTGAAAGCCTCAGGGATGCCAAGATGTTAGAACAGGAGGGGTACTGCAGTTCTGCGTGAGTACCCACATCCTGGCTAATACAAGGCTATCCACCCACCATTTGCCAGATCATAGACTCTGTGGAGCCTGGACAGCGGGTGGGCTCCGTCTACAAAGAGGCAGAGGTGCCAGGATGGCACATGCCCCGTTACAGACTGAGAAAAGGTGCCCTCACGGCTTTACAATACCGGAAAATTGGTGAATTCTCACGCTTTGATTGGCTGTAGAGGTTGGTGAATGAGACCCTGAAAGCCTTAAGAGGGCTTGCAGCCAATCAGGAGCGCAGATTCCAAGTGCCAAACCAACAGAGGCAAATTCAAAATGCTCTGGACAGAATTGATGCGAGCTGGCTTCAAAGATTTTGAACTCAGAAAAGTTTCTAAGTACCGCTTTGGAGAACATAGTTGTTGCGTTTGGCATTGCATGCCAAAAACAGTTCCATGACTTTTGCGAGTAACTACCTGTCAGTGGAAATTGCTCCTAAAAAGGTCATCTTGCTGAATTTCGTTCCAGAAATTGATTTATTTGTTAGCCCCATTCCCAGTAAGTGTGCTATCCTTGTGAATTATGTTACATTGTGTGCATGTCTTTTTGTGAAATAAATTACAATTTATTTTACCTCCTTGTTTTGCTCAATCAATGATCCCGGTATAAAAAGGTGTTAATAAACCTGGTATCCCATGACACAGGCTGATTAGCTGCAGCTGATCAAGCTACTCTAAGGAAGAGCTCTCTGAGAGCTGAAAAATCCCCTAAATGCCCTATTCCAATACCTAGAGGACAGTGATGGTATCACTACTGATATAGATTGTATAGCAGTAGGCTGTCTATATTCACTAACAGGTTATCCCATGTGGCCGCATTCCCTCCCAAATGGGATGCAATAAACATCTCCTTTGACTGAGAGTTAGGAAAAGATATAGGCCTACCTAAAAGATTAAGTTGACATTGGTAGTAGATAGTTAACACTCGCTCTAAACTGAGAAGTTGCTACCAAGGATTAAGCTTCCTAGGAAGTTATGAAAAGTCAATATATACAGGAGAGACAATTCTTTGGAGTGGGTGCACTCATCTATTTATCCCTTTAGTTTGTATTTATACTTTTGTGTATACACATATCAATGCCATTAAATCTTATGAACCCTTTTATATATCAAATGAAGGTCTCATGTGAGAGAGGATGAGGCTCTATTCATGACCAGGATAATAACCAATGTTATGAAGATAGACAGCAGCCTATCAGTATTAATAAAGGGTCAATGCAGATAAAAGGGATTATCCATGAGCCAGATATGGTGTTGTTTGTGACCAATCTCTGTGAAGTGAGATGACTCATCTGATCTGGCAATAATGGCTGTGCAGATATTTGGAATTAATATTGTATCTATATAACGTGTATTAAAACATATTTTAATAGTACACAAACTAAATAACACTTAAATGGTAAAATAAATTTAAAAAATAAAACAATTACTGTACATTAAATGAGCAGTGAGCTGCATACGGCTATATAGATAGGTCAAATAAATTATTCAACCAGACGAGGTATTCAAAGTACAGTATATATTAACACAATTGTATTGCTGCCTATTGGCTGATATTGAGACAGATGTAGCTGTATACTCTTTGGTTGCTACTTGTATGTGATTGTATCTCTGACTCACCACATGTTTGAACTATTGTAGCTATATAATATTTAGCTACTTTTAGCTATATAAACAAGAGAACCCAGAGTGATGCTTTTGAGATAAGTACACTGCTCAGCTGGTTATATTTAGAAGGTTAACGATTCCTCAGCTTTAAATTTCTAGCTATTTATTCTCTATCTGTAGGGTTGCTTAGGCTGTTTACCGGATTAGCAATAAAAGAGGAAAAAAACGGATCGCTACCCATGCATAGAGAACAGAGAGATGCGTGACCCAAAGGTGATATAATACAACAATGTTATTGGATCATGGAGAGCAGGCTAAAAGCCCAAACCAACATGTTTCAAGATTTGTGCTTTAGCTTTTAGATTTGGTTTAGGCTTTTAGCCTGCTCTCCATGATCCAATTCATTTTTTGCTTTTCATCAACTGGGTCACGCAACTGTTCTCCTTGCATGGGTAGTGCTCCATTTTTTCCCTCTTTTGTTGCTTGCAATTTCACTTTCAAAGATTGCACACCAGGTACCTCAGGACACCAGGATATTCACAAGGACTCCGGAGGATTATGTGTCAATATTTTATCCATACAGTATTTACTGTATCTCACTCAGGACCTTGACCACAATTACATACACACCACATATCTCGACACAAGTTTGTGTTTGTATCCTTACGACAGTGCTTTGTGGGATCAATCCAGTTAGGCATAGGGGTTGGGATATTTACCTGCTCCTACACATATTAAGTTACTAAAAGTTACCATACATTGAAATCTTCAAGCAAAATGTAATATATCTGTCAAGGATTTTCTGAGCACCACACCGTTGTTTTTTTATGGTTTTATTTTTTTCCTCATTAAGCTTACAGGATGATACCTGTGTAGAGGTTTACCCCTGTGCTATAGTATGGTGGCTTGTTTGCTTTGAGATACCTCAGAATGCTAAGAAATTAAGTGGAAATAACTAGGTACAGAGTAGCTACCGATGTCTGTCTCCCAGCTCAGCTGCCCTAGAAACACTCCATCAGGCTAACTAGCTAAGCATACAGCCTGGTTTGTTAGAGTTATTAGCATGAGCTCTCCGTTGGATTTTTACAGAGTCAGTGCTAGGTGTATATAGGGAGCACACCACTCACACACTGAACTGCTTCAAAAAGCTACGGTGTTTATTTTAGTATTTGAGTGTTATTTACTTTGTGTACTATTAAAATATGTTTTAATGCATGTTATGCAGATACAATATTTATACCAAGTATCTGCAAAGCCATTATTGCCAGATCAGGCGAGTCATCTTACTTCACAGAGATTGGTCACATACAACACCATATCTGGCTCAGGGATAATCCATTGAATCTGCATTTACCCTTTATTAATTCTGCTACTGCTGTCTATCTTCATAACATTGGTTATTATCCTGGTCATGAATAGAGGCTCATCCTTTCTCACATGAAACCTTCGTTTGAAATATAAAAGGGTTCATAAGATTTAAATGCATTCATATTTCTGTGTACACAAAGGCATTAATACACACCAAAGTGATACATAAATGAGTGCACCCACTCCAAAGGATTCTCTTTCTCTCCTGTATATATTTAGTTGACATTGGGTCAAAAATATCTGATATTTCTGGTGATCTCCAAAATACTGTTCTGGTGATGCTAAAGGGATTGCTTGGAGAAAGTAATGCGGAATGTGTGGTACCCCACTGGCTGCTTGAAGGCCAGGAGACCCCCATAGATTAAAACTGGGGGAAGTAGGAATAACTATCCATTCTAGCAGATTAAAAAGAACATGGAAAGTCACAGCACTATGGAAAAAGAATAACCTAACTCCTGACCTGTGAACAGAATGTTTGACAAGCAAAGAACTAACAGAATGGGTATGGTTTTATACTCAAACTAAGATGGAAGCTACCCTCATGGACTGTTCTGGTTCTTACCATTTCTGGGCCTGAACCGGACTCCTCTGTGTGCACCTACAGGTCTACGAGGAGCTGCGTTAGGAAATCATGACAATATAGTTCTTATGGAAATCATTTTAGTAAGTATGGGATTTGGCTCATTAAAATATACTTTTAAAATCTCATTAGCATATCTCCC
Organism: Ascaphus truei; assembly: GCA_036426205.1. NCBI lineage: Eukaryota > Metazoa > Chordata > Amphibia > Anura > Ascaphidae > Ascaphus > Ascaphus truei. Next base: position 12,825 of record WSYH01006351.1, read on the forward strand.
AGGTATCTCAAACATGCTGCTTTTTTAGCACAGAGGTCTATCACTATCTCGCTCTCTGTCCCCTCTCTCTCTTACCCCCACCTTATGTTCGACACCCTAGTTTAAGCTAATACACCAGGACTTTTTCTTTTCAAATTTAAAGCACAAATATTACAAAATTATAAAGCAGATACATTTAATATAATCACCATCTACAGCGGGAAACGGTTGAGATTTCCTATTTTTTTCTTCTTCCATTGGCTTAATGTAGCAATAAATTCAATTTTTATCTTTTGATCCTGCCTCCAGTTCTTATTTCTTCACTGTGCTCCTTTGATTTTTGTTAGTTTTTACCTATATTTCCCTGCGGAATGCACGCCAAGATGATCGGACTTGTTACCCTCATCATTATGGTTCTGTAAGCACTTACCTAACTCTATTCATTGCCGGTTAAAATTATTGAAGTTACCTATGAAGGTGGTGATGGACATTATTCATGTTGTTTTGGTGCCTTAACCTAGGGCTGCTGTTTTGAATTGACCTTACCTGTTGTGTTGCTTGATTGCAGGGCTTCAATTATTGGTCTTTTCCCTGCAGGCTCAATATCTGGTTCAGATTTACAGCAGTTACAGTGGTACAAGGGTGTACTCAGAGAGCTGGATCAGTCCACTTTTTTCAATGTTATGTTGTCTCTCCCACTTTTGACACTAATTAGATTTTTGGAGCACCACATTGGAGATTTACTTATTTCACTCTACATGCACCTACCCAGCATACACAACATATTCCTCCTATAATTATTTTTATCTCTGACCAGAAGGAGACTTATGCCATTGCACAGCCTAGTAAATATAACCTAAATGTCATAGGTTGATCAGAGAGGAGCATGCACACTCCAGTGCCATTAATACAAAAAAGTGGCAGAGCATGCATCACAAGAACCTTCCTGAAATGCCTTTGATGTTAATGGTTGCCATCAAGAACCCAGTTTGATTTAAAAAAAAAAAAAGTTTTAAAGAAAATAAACTAAATATATAAAAATAATAATGTGAGGAATTTTAATAAATTCTATTTTTGGTGCTCTTGCAAAAAAACTATGCGTTTTACTGATTTAAGTTTGAGGTGGGACTGCATCTTTTAATACTTTCATAACCCAAAGTCTTTCTTTTATTACACTCTCACTATCTCTTCAACTGCATTTTCAATTATACTTATATTTTCGAGATTTTTTATCTTCCTTTCTATCTTCCTTTTTCATTTCCTTTTTCATTCATATTTCTATTTTGTTTAAAATGAAGGCAAGTAACAGAACAGAAGAGAAAACAAGGGGGCAGCGAGAGGAAAGGAAGAAAGAGGAGAGAAAAAAACAAAACAATTCTGAGTGTGAGAAGAGTGAGGTCTACAGACAGCAAAGTTGCATTAAGTTGTACATCGGGGGAGGGATTTTCTTAATCGCTGTCCTTAGGACATTTACAAATGTTCTAAAGGTTGCAAATACATGGCCCTTAGAACATTTATAAACCTTATCCTGCTTCCTTCTTTCTCTCTTGCAGCAGGAAGAGTCCTAAGTAGAGATGGGGGTTTTTTTTTTTGGGATTTGGATCAGCAGCGGATTGTCCGGTTCCTTTGGTCCACAAATTTCAGCGGATCAATGTCAAAAAGGCAAATTACATTTTACAAATGTTTTTTATTATTACCAATACACTCCGCGTATTCTGCAACCCAAGGATGGATTTGTAGAATCAAATCTGCGGACTCAGCAATCCATTGGCATTGGTTAGAGCAATTGGGAAAATGTTCAATTTGAAAAGTACTGTAGCACAAGTATTATTTGATGCCCTTTCTGGGTGCAGCATTTTACATACTAAAGATTTGCTACAAGAAAAACAACCTTCTAGTTTTGATCTTAACCAATTTATATTGATTACATTTTTTTTTAGAGGGACTAACATCCCTAGGAGCCAAGATATTCTTTAGATAATTTGGGCTTTTGAAAACAACATTAGGTTTATAGGGAAGAGGGGTCTTAAACTGGCTCACACTGAAGAATATTCCCTATGAAGTGAGGAGAGAGATCTATATGCCGGTAAGGCGGATTTCAAATCGGGAGCCATGCTCAGACCGCGTTATAGGCAGATTCGCGTTGTAGCGGATCGTGCTATAACGGGATTGAGCTGTACATACCATAATGTATAAAATTCCTAAACATAAAAATCGGAGTAGTCAAAAATAGAAAGTATATGAAAAAAATAAGAATATAAGGCATAGGAACATTGAATCATTTAAACAGTGGATCATGAGTTATATAAAAGAGGAAGTTAAAAAACAACTAATAAAGGTTCCATAATTAAAGAATACTACAAAAATTGCATTATGAAAATTGCAGAATACAAAAGAAAAAGTATTTAAATCTTTGATAAAAGATACCAAATCTATATCTTCGTTGAAGGCATTGAGTGATGATGTTTTTAATTAAAAAATCCATCTACCGCAGATTCTTGTCTTGATAAGACATTTAATCTATCACCACCTCTTCTATCCATTGCGATCTAAGCCTTTATACCTGAGAAGTGAAAAATACTGATAATGAAATGTCTCAAAATGTCAGAACACACTGTGTAACCAATTTGTATATTTTGTGTGTTCCAGAATTCTCCTCCTAAATTGTCTTTTATTTTTATATATTGAGTGTTACAAGGACATTTAAGTACAGTACTGTATGTATACTGTACACAGCATAGGTGTTAGAGCAATTGGGAAAATGTTCAATTTGAAAAGTACTGTACTGTAGCACAAGTATTATTTGATGCCCTTTCTGGGTGCAGCATTTTACATACTAAAGATTTGCTACAAGAAAAACAACCTTCTAGTTTTGATCTTAACCAATTTATATTGATTAAAAATTTTTTTAGAGGGACTAACATCCCTAGGAGCCAAGATATTCTTTAGATAATTTGGGTTTTTGAAAACAACATTAGGTTTATAGAGAAGAGGGGTCTTAAACTGGCTCACACTGAAGAATATTCCAATGTTTTGTAAACATGCATTTGATTTTAAAACCTGAGTTATGGCAAGAAATAAAAGTAATTTATAGATTGGTATATGCGGCTTCTAGATCAAATTTGCAGGGTTTCCTGCAAGAAGGACATGTTTCTTAAATTGACCAGCTTTACAGAGTGCTTTATCTAAAAGGAGAGAATTAAAATATTTTGAAAGGAATCTATTTATAAGACCCACACATGTTGTCTAATATCAGAGTCATTAGTACAATTCCTTCTAAGTGGTAACTGTTAAATTCTATAGTTAAAAAGGACATACGGTATGGTCAGTTATCAGGCTAAAATTCCCAATGAGATCAAAAGGGATTTTCATGCAAAAACAGCCCTGTAACAGGGAACTATAACTGTCTGAGAGAAACAGCCTCTAAATCCAGCAGTGTGCTGGTTAATTGCATATAGGCAATCAATCAGACTCCACCTGGCTGATTAGGACTCTTAAGGTGGGTCTTAAAGATGGATAGAGAGGGTGCTAGTCGGGTATTGAGGGGAAGGGCATTCCAGAGGTGTGGGGCAGTCAGAGAAAAAAAGGTTTAAGGCGGAGAGGGCATTGGCTACAAAGGGGGTAGAGAGAATGCATCCTTGAGCAGAACGCAAGAGTTGGAATGGAGCATAGCGAGAACTTGGGGCTGAGATGTAGGGAGTGAGCTAGAGAAAAATCCTGATGTGAGAAATAGGAGAGAGATTCCTTAGATCACATTTGGGCTGACATAAGGAGAAAGGAATGCAGAGATTTTCTTAATCCACAACTGGGCTGACCTGAGGAAAATATGATGTCTTGATGCACACAAAAGGACTGTACAGTATGCTGACAGCAAGACAAAGGGACAAGACCTCTATACTTGAACACAACGATGCTGACCCAGGAGAACAGAAACAGATAAAATACTTTCTTGTTGGACTGTTGAGTGTATTTATTGTGATGCCCCCACCATGTTGCAGTCTCTTTTATCCCAATTTAAGGCCAGAAACACTGTATTTCTCTAAATTTGTGCTATAGAATATATCAAATGGTACTTCACCATGTTGGCCTTTCTTCATTATTCCTAGGATCGACATCAGGATCATCTATACCTGCTGCTCTTCCACATTATCTATTTGTCTCATCCTCATAGACAGTATTTATAGAATTGTTTCTTTTATTGCGCCTGATGTGTGTGTGTATATATATATATATATATATTTTATATACACGTGTATGGAAAACACTGCATTCGGCGCAACAAGATATCACATATGATGAAGAAGAAATTAGTTCATAAATCTATAGAATAGGCTGAGAAAGTATTAATCACTAGACAGCATGTAGATAATATCTCTTATATGTATTAAAGCTGCAGTTCAGTCTTTTTTTTTAATTTATTTTTTTACTTCAATAGTTTTATGTGGGCAATCTCTAATTACCTAAAGAACTGTATAGCTGCAGGTCAATTCGTTCTCCATGTATTGATAGGTCGAAATTTGGTGACATAATTAGTGAAGGGATCTGTTTATATTCTGCTTGTCTGTCAGTGGAAGCTCATGAATATTCATGAGCAATCCTGCATTGACATGTGCTAGAGGGAGGGCAGGGCTGACAAAGGGGTGTGCCAGGGCTTGTGACAGGACATGAAGGGGCAGTGCCTTAGCAAATGGCTGTTAAAATAGAATACAAGAAAATTGGTCTTTAAAAGTTGTTTTTTTAAAAACAGAAAATGCTAAAAGTATTTTTTCTTACTACAAAACTAATTTATTAAAAAAAACACACATGCAGGATATTGACTGAACTGCAGCTTTAACACCAGAGAAAGTCCGTGTAAACAATCACATATAGGGACTCATCTTCTTTCCTCCAAGATAATAATGTCCCGCAATAATGTTCTCAAAGTGCCGTGTTCCAAAATGAAACAATGAGTAGATGGAAATATTTTTCACAGTGATATTTGGACAGTCTCCTGACACTAAAGCAACTCCAGTCCCCTTGTATATCAGGTGTAGTGTATCTAGACAAACAATATATACTGCTTTTCCTGGTCTCTAGAGTCAAATTAGAGACAGCTCTTGTATTGGTAGCAGAAGCAAGCTAAAGGGAGCATAGTTACCCAACTTAATAGGTGACTTCAGGCGTCCACAGGAGCCCTTTTGGTCATTGGCACTCTGTCAGCGTTCCGGTGCTCTATGTCACAACCTCCGACTCCCTTCGGTACACGGAACCTCCTCTGTCCTCCGTCCCGTTGTCGCTCGCCCGTCTCACTCCCAGCAGGAGGAAAGAAGATGAGTCACTATATGTGATTGTTTACACTGACTTTCTCTGGTGTTAATACATATAATAGATATTACTGTATCTACATGCTGTCTAGGGATTAGTACTTTCTCAGCCTATTCTATAGATTTATGACCTAATTTCTTCTTCATCATATGTGATATCGTGTTGCGCCGAATGCACTGTTTTCCATAAACGTATTGGGTTATAATTGTGTTAACTAGCATTAGGGCTGCATAAAGATTTACTAGCTCACTTTTTGTATTTTGTGCACTTGATTTAGTATTATATATCTTTTACACATTGTCAGGTTGCAGCACTTACCTTTAGTGAGCTTTAGAATGGAAACTTATCAGTCTAGCATTTTTAATTAAAGAGCTTTGAGGGACTTTAACCCTCTCAATATTTTTGATGAAGAAAATGTAATCCATACTTCTTTGGTCACTGAAGATAATCTTTCAGATCACTTTTTTGCTCTGAAGAAATTACTCATTACTCATAAGAGATCTGAAGGATTATTGGGATATTAGAACTTTGGAACAATATATTGTAACCAAAAGAATCTCAAGAGGGCTGAGATTATTCAAAACTCTTACAATTGGTATTGCTAATGGCAGTTTCATTGAGGAGTGGAATGCATTATTAGATCAATGTTCATTCAAATTGATGAAGTTATTAATTAAACACAGGAAAGAAGCAATAACTAGAACAGAAGTAGAAACGAAAAAATTACAGGAATTAATGGAACCACATTCAGAGAGGGAAGAATTTAAAAAATCTGAAATTCTTCTGAAGGAAAAAGTCTCTACTACAGATAAAGAAATTATTTTGCTGAAGCAGAAAAAATTTAAACGTGATAAATTGGACTACTCCAATAACTGTGTAAGAAAGTGGAAGGATAAAGAAATAAAAGATCAGAAAAATTATTGACAGGGTACAGGGTAAATATATTTCAAATTTTAATAAGGATAAAAGGGATACACCAAAAGTGGCATATTCTAAAAAAAACCTGTACCAGATAAACCTAAGGCTGTACAGGGAAATAGGCGAAAATATTCAGACAAAACTCCCCATAGAGATAAACATTTAGATAAAGGACAACAGAATAAACACAGAGATATAGAGCCTTTTATTCAAAAATGATTTTTTTAAATGTCATTCTGCCAATAAATTTGCACCATTAGAAACATCCACTCCTTTTTTAGAGAGGTGGGAAAAGCAATGCAGGGAAGGAGAATCCAGTCAAACCCCTGCCACTATTAATGTCGGGGATAGGAAAAAGGGAAAGATCACTAAACGAGGAGGTAGAGGAGGACGTAAAACAAAAAATGAAGAAGAGCACAATATAGAACAAAAAAATTGAGGGAATATTTAATCTGAGTAAACGTGTCCTTACCATTGAAGAACAACAAATGTTAAGTAAGGGCCTGGCGTTTGCTCCCTCAAATAAGATTAGTGCCTTCGACACATATATACTGTAGATGTGGGGAAATTCGCAAGGAATTTATCACTTAAAAAATATTTTATTAAACAAAAAATTTCTACTGATCAAAGATTTGATCAGATTACGTCACATGATATTAAGACCTCTTCACAAACTTTTTACCCTAGTTACTGTATTTGAAAGGTGGCTGTTTAGATCTATTTGAAAAGTTGGTGCAAGCTGACCTAGAAAAACTTCTTAAGGACAATACATTTATAAAACAAAATTTGAATAGCCGACAATATAAGGCCATTAAATCCCTCAAAGATGACAACAGTATAGTAGTTAAATCAGCTGATAAATGGGGTGGAGTTGTTGTCCTTGATAGGGACTAATATATACAAGAGTGCCTTAGATTACTTAATGACACAGAGACTTATTTACAATTGACCAAGAATCCAACTGAAGAATATATTTTAGAATTGGAAAACCTCTTGACCTGAGGCTTGTAGAAAAATATCATAAACACTGACACATATGAATTTATTCTAATTAGAAAACCGACATTACCTGTATTTTACTATCTTCCTAAGCTGCACAAAGATGGAATTAATCCTCCCGGAAGACACATTATTTCGAGAGTGACGTCTATAACCTCTAATCTTTCAGCATATATAGATCACTATCTCCAAATACCAGTTCAGAAATTAAGATCACATTTAAAAGACACCACACACATTCTTAATTTATTAGAGAATATTAAATGGTCAGACAAACACTATTTAGTCACATGTGATGTGTCCTCACTTTATACAGTTATAGAGCACGAGCATGGTTGTAAGGTGGCACTCCATTATTTGACACAAGATAATACACTTAATATAGCACATATTCATTTTATTATTACTATGATTCATTTTACACTTACGCACAATTATTTCTGGTTTAATGACAATATTTATTTACAAGTTAAGGGCACCAGATTTGCGCCGAGCTAAGCAAATTTACTCATGGGACTATGGGAAGAACAACATATTTGGAATAACCATGAGCTCGGTGCAAGTCTGGTACTCTACAAGCGCTATATTGATGATATCATTATTATTTGGTGTGGGGAGTCACATTCTTTAGATTTCTTTCTTGAGTACCTTAATGAGAATGAGTTCAATTTAAAATTCACGTGTAAATACAGTATAGCACTTTTGAGCTGGAATTTTTGGGCCTGCTTCTATATATTAAAGAGGATAAAATCCATACTAAAACATATCAAAAACCTGTAAATTGTTTAAATTACATAGAAGCAGAGAGTAACCATTATTATAAATGGTTAAACAACATTCCATACGGGGAATTAGAGAAGGAGAAAAACTGGAAGAGCACTACTGTAGGTATCAAAAAAGTAGAAAGGAGGGTGCGTATCCATAAAAAGATTATTTATTAGACATGGAAAAACAGGGCAATGGAGAGCCCTACCAACGTTTCATGCTTCACAAAGCACTTTCTCAAGTTCTCAAGTTATTCATTCATTCATTTATCCTACTGTTGGGGACTTTAGCATTACGCAGTCACATGGTCCATACGGGGGATTAGGATGAATGAAACGTAACTGTTCGGAACCACATGTTTTTGAGGAAAAAGCTACTATATCCTGTCACGCTGTGCTCACCACAAACTAGGCGGGACCACAGTGCAGAGGTGGGAATGGATATGACATCACCCACAGCCACGGAGGAACATCTTGAGAGTAGGTTGGTCAGGATAGCCGGGCCGGGGAAGGAGAGGTACGGATAGTTGAAGGTACTGTTAGCCGAGTCCGGGGATGGAGAGGCGGACGTAGTCATTTTACCATAAGCCAAGATCGGGTGCGGAGAGAGCGGAGTGGTCTTGTTGCCGTAGCCAAGGTCAGGTGCGGAGAGAGCAGAGTGGTTGATTGCTGAAGCCGAGGTCTGATGCCATGAGTTCGGAGTAGTCGATGAAGAAGCTGGGTCGGTACACAGGAGAAGCACTACAAAACAAGACAGGACTAGGGAGGATGAGAGTGATGAGAACAGCAACTGGTTTTATGCTCAGCCAAAGTGTCAGCGGCACAGCTGCGCATATGTAGATGAGAGTGTCCAATAGGAGAACAGCAGCATGGAGGTGTGAGCAGAGGTGAGGCTGTGATAGGAGGCAGGGTAAGTAGGTTCAGAGTGACCACCCTGGGGTGGAGCTTAGTGAGGCAGCATGTGTGTCCGTGCGTGCCTGTGCGCATAGTTGCGTGTGCCTGTCATCAGAGAGCATGTGCGTTTAAGAGGCTGGAGTGGGTGCGCGCGTGTGCCAGAGCGGTGATGGGAGTCAGAGGGAAGGGCATGACCTGGGAAGGAGGCCACAGGACCAGAGAGAGCGCTGAGTGCTGGTTTAGGTGAGTGAGGAGCGCACCGAGGGCGGTGTTGCTACCCGAGCCTTACAGTATCCCCCCTTCAGAGGCGACCTCCAGGCATCCAAGAAACGAATTGGAGGGATTCCTTTGATGGAATGCTTGAAGGAGTCGAGGGGCATGGAGGTGCCGGTGGGGAACCCAAGCATGTTCCTCTGGTCGAACCCCTTCCAGTGGACCAGGTACTGCACTCCTCCTCTGGAGATCCTTGAGTCAGGATAGACCGGACCTCGTACTCCTGCTGTCTTTGAGGGAGGTGAAGATTAGGTGGTCCCAGAAAAACGAGGACTCTGAAATGCTGGTTTTAATAAAGACACGTGGAAAACCGGAGGGATCCTCATTGAGGGTGAAAGATGCAGGCGATACACCACAGGGTTGATCTTCCTAACCACGGGAAAGGCACAGATGAACCTAGGTGACAGCTTCAATGTGGGAATTTTGAGCCATATTTTCCTCGAGGACAGCCACACCCTGTCTCCTGGAGAAAATTCCTGGACCTGGCGCCGATGACGGTCTCAAGAAAATAACCAGGGTTGGCGCTCAAGAGGAGATAGTGCCACAAAGAAATAATCCAAATTAAAACAGTGAAATAGTGACTCCCTCTGGTAACCAGGGCTCACTACAAGAAATTAACCAAAAAAAGTGCAATAAACATATATAATAAAACTAAAATGAATAAACAAAGGATACCCACTCAACCTAGACAAGATGGGAAAGTCTTCATTTCCCCTGGGACATAGTGGCTAGAGGTGACAAGGGAGCGGGACACCATGCACATGTAAAAGGGAGAGATCACAAAAATAGTACAATACTGTAAAGCACAAAAATTATATTCCTATGAAATTCTGCAAACATTATACTCACAAGCAGACAGTGAGTAAAGGCATTACACACAAAGTGTACACGAACAGTAGTCCCAAAAATCATTCTGCTTTTTTATTACTTTATACGCTTTTGGACCATGATACATCACCCGAAATGATAGTGGACTTTTGTAGTTTTTCTTACTGTTCTTATTGTAAATTTCAATATGTGGCCTTTTTAAGATATTTTCCGAAAGTATACTTTGTGCTTGCTAACTCTGTTCTCTTTTATTTCATACATGCTGCCTGGTTGGACTACAAGGATAGCAATTAGAATTAGTTAGAATTTTAGCAGTCTTTATTTATTCATTTTTATTTTTATTGTAATAAAGATATTATTCTTTATTTTTTAATTTGTAATTTAACTATTAGAGTGAACCATTAAAAATCTTAAACAGTAGCAATAATTGAAATTTGTATGTATTTTTTAAGTATGTTTATATTCTTTTCAAAATGCACTTTTAGAATTAATTTTTATCAGTATTGTATAAACATTGTTTTTGGGTATTTTTGGGCTTTGTATCATGTATCCCGGGTGACTGTGGTCACAGATGCAGCGCATCAATTCCACGTCACCAGAGACCATTATACACCACCAATGAAGAGGGAATTGATTGTATTTAAGAGCAAGTGTAGGATAGGGTGCCAGATTCCTGACGAAGCTAGTTCTCTAGCGAAACGCGTTGAATCGAGGCAGATACCAAGACACGTGGAAGAGAGACGCCAAGCTGTTCGTTGCTTCTTGCGGCCGCAATTAGGAGCACCTGTGGCGGAGTGTCTCCATTCCAAACCTAATCGCGATTCCTGGAGAGGAAGGGGCGGTGAGATCATCATATGCCTGTACCTCTGATTCTTTATTGCCTGATATTTTCTTATACTTTGTAAGTGAGCACTTGTGAAGTGTTTTTTAATTCATTAAATTGTTGCACAGTTCGCGCTATGGTGTGTTCTTGTCCTCTGCTGTAGTGCACCTTATCCAAAGGCCGAGGGTAAACGGGTAGGGTGGAACCCGTAAATTATTAAGAAGGGTGACTCATGAGTGGAGTTGTTACGTAGGGAGTTGAGAGCAAACTCAGCCCACGGCAGGAGATCCACCCAGTCATCCTGTGTATCAGCTATGAAGCACCGTAGGTATTGCTCCTGGGTTTGATTAGCACTCTCCGTCTGCCCATTTGTTTGTGGGTGGTATCCCGAAGAGAACCGTAACGAAATGCCCAACCTTTGGGAAAAGGTGCGCCAAAATGTGGAAACAAACTGTGAGCCCCGTCAGAGATGATGGTTAACGGCACCCTATGGAGACGGAAGATTTGTTGGACGAAGACATCCGCGAGCCTGGGAGAATCCGGGAGACCCCTCAAGGGGACAAAATGGGTTTGCTTGGAAAAGCGGTCGACGACGACAAGGATAGTATTCATCCCCTTGGAGGTCGGAAGGTCCACTATAAAATCCATTGACACGTGATTCCAAGGCCGATCTGGGATGGGTAGAGGATGAAGAAGACCTGCTGGTTTGTCCCGAGGAACCTTGTTGCGAGCACATGTGCCACATGTCTTGACAAATTCCACCACATCCTTAAGCATCTCTGGCCACCAGAAGGTTTGCTGGAGGAGGTTATTGGTTCTCCGCATCCCTGGGTGTCCCGCCGATTTAGAGGAGTGGCACAACTCGAGGACCTTCTTTCGATATTGCGGTACGTTGAAGAGCCGCACCTCTGGGACTTGAGACCCGTAGGAACCTGTGATTGATCAGATCGGATTTTGTCTATGACGTCAAAGGAATTAGCAGATACAATATATCTGGATGGGATTACTGTCTCTAGCCGCTCTTCGGACCTATCCTCCGCAAGGAATTGCCATGACAGGGCATCTGCCTTCAGGTTTTTGGAGCCTGGGATGAAGGAAATTATATAATTGAACTGGGATTAGAATAGAACCCAGCGAGCCTGTTGGGCGCCCAGTCGACACGCCCCTTCTAAGTAAAGAAGGTTCTTGTGATCAGTTAGAATGGTTATGGGGCTTTCAGTACCTTCTAAGAGATACCTCCACTCCTCTAATGCCAGCTTGATTGCCAAGAGCTCCCGGTTCCCCACATCAAAATTCCGTTCTGCGGAAGAATTTTTTTTAGAAAAAAAAGCACACGGGTGTAACCTTGCTGGTGGCGATTTCCTTTGAGAAAAAATGGCTATGGCTCCGACGTCAGAGGCGTCCAATACTAGAGTAAATGGAAGTTTAGGATCCGGGTGGACGAGGATAGGGGTGGACACAAAGGCTTTCTTGAGAAGGTCGAAAGCTTGGATGGTGGTCCCGGACCATGAGGAGGGATCTGCGCCTTTCTAAGTTAATGCCGTGATGATCGCTACGGTAGTAGAGAAATTCCGAATGAAGCGAAGGGTCCATGGTAAAACCGGAGTCAGAGATAATGTATCCCAGGCATGCCACGGATGTTTGGTGGAATTGGCATTTCTCCAATTTTGCGAACAATCGATTCTCCCGGAGGCGTAACAGTACCTGCTGGACATGGCTAACATGCTCTTTGACAGACTTGGAAAAGATCAAGATATCATCGAGGTACAAAATGAGGAATTTGTTAAGGATGTCGCGAAAGATCTCGTTGACGAAATCCTGAAAGACTGCAGGCGCGTTGCACAGGCCGAACGGCATGACCAAATATTCATAATGGCCATCGCGGGTGTTAAACGCAGTCTTCCACTCATCATCCTCGCGTATCCTGACCAAATTGTAGGCACCCCGTAAATCCAGTTTAGAGAAAATGGTTGTCCTCTGAAGGCTGTCGAAGAGCTTGGTAATCAAAAGCAATGGGTAACGTTTTTTAAGCGTGATTTTGTTCAGGCCCCAGTAGTCAATGCATGGGCGATGTGACCCGTCCTTCAGCTCCACTGAGGGAGTGTGAATCATGTCAAGGCTAATCCTCTCCTTATGGTCCCCGCTAATCTGCAGTTGGAGCAGAATGGTCTGCAGAGATATGAATGCTGGTCGTAGTGGTCTACCATCAATGGCCTCCAGACGACCAAAATCCTCTTGCGGGTAAGTGGAATGCTCCTTCGACGTCTTGCAGTCCCCCATGGCCCAGGTGATCCTGGGATTGCCTTGGCTCCAGTTACACAATCCATGCATTGACTGGACGGACCAATTGCCCATTCAGTGGACCTCCTCCTTGCAGGTACCTGTGGATCCTTCCGTGATCATCCTCGTTGCCCTTGAGACTTCCGTCCCGCCTCCCTCTACTCTCCCCGAAGTATATCACGATTTATGGGATGTCTTTAATAAGACTCAGTCCGAAGTGCTTCCGCCACATCGCTCGTTTGACTACCCCATTGAATTGCTTCCCGGAGCCACTCTTCCCAAATCTAAATCCTACCCACTCTCTCTGCCGGAGACCGAAGCCATGTCTTCTTACATTCAAGAAAATCTCAAGAAAGGATTCATCCGGAACTCCACTTCCCCGGCCGGTGCCGGGTCCTTTTTCGTAAAAAAGAAAGATGATTCGTTGAGACCCTGCATTGACTACCGTGGCCTCAACAAGACCATAATCAAAAACCGATACCCACTTCCTCTTATCTCAGACCTGTTCGACAGGCTACAGGGGGCCACTATATTTTCCAAACTCGATCTCAGGGGGGCGAAGAGTGGAAGACTACCTTTAACATGTGCAGCGGTCATTATGAATACCGTGTGATGCCCTTTGGCCTCTGTAATGCCCCGGCCGTTTTCCAAGAGTTTATGAACGAGATCTTCCAGGACATTCTGAACATTTTCGTTATTGTTCTTATTTTTCCAGGAGCCTGGAAGAACATATCCGCCACACCAGAGTGGTCCTTTCTCAGCTGCGCGCCAACAGGCTCTATGCTAAGATGGAGAAGTGCCTCTTTCATCAATCTTCCACTGCCTTCCTTGGCTACATTATTTCCGATGAGGGCTTCACATAGATTCGGAGAAAATTAAGGCAGTCCTGGACTAGCCGCAACCTAACTCCCTGAAAGCTATCCAACGTTTTTTTGGGTTTTCTAACTATTACCGTAAGTACATCTACAATTTTTCTACTTCCATCTCACCCATTCCGCCCCTTACTAAAAAAGGGGCTGACCCCTCCGTATGGTCCCCTGAGGCTACCAAGGTCTTCGAGACCCTCAAAAGGGCTTTCGTTTCTGCTCCTATTCTTCGTCACCCAGACACCGCCCTCCCCTTCACCCTCGAGGTCGATGCCTCTGATATCGGGGACGGCGCAGTACTGTCACAAAGGGTTTTCTTTCCCCAAGACAAGCTCAATCCCTGTGTCTTCTTTTCGGAAAACAATTCCTCGGCCAAGAGAAATTATGACGTCGGTAATAGGGAGTTATTGGCGATTAAGTTGGCTCTACAAGAATGGAGACACCTCCTTGAAGGCACGAAAGAGCCGGTAGCCATACTCACTGATCATAAAAAATTGTTGTATATCGAGGGGGCCTGCCGTTTGAGATCCCGTCAAGCTCGCATTTTTCTTTTCTCGTTTCAATTACACTATCTCGTACATTCCAGACACCAAGAATGTTAAAGCCGATGCTCTTTCACATCCATTCACCACTGAGGAAAAGTCAGACAAAGTCTCTGAAACCATTTTACCCTCTAAATGCATTATCTCTGCCAATTCCTTCGACATCTTGGATAAAGTCGTGAAGGCCCAGGCTCACATCCCCAGTGGATTAGAGGTAACAGAGGGACTTTTGTATGTCGCCCCACGCTTCCATCACAAAATCCTGAAATGGGGTCACTCCAGATCGGCTGGTCACTCTGGATTTGATCAAACATACTTTCTGGTGGCCAAATATGAACAGAGATATTCAGGACTTCACGAGAGCCTGTCTGATATGCGCACAGAGTAAGTCAGCTTGACACAAGCCATCGGGTCTTCTTCTATGCCTTCCAATCTCTGAACGTCCTTGGATGCATATATCGATGGACTTTATTGTGGAACTCCCACCCTCCAGGGGTATAGTAGTATATAGGTTCTCAAAACAGACACTTTTCGTCCCCCTCAAGGGTCTTCCTAATTCCTCCTTGTTGGCTGATGTATTCACAAAGGAACAGGAAACACACACACATTGCTTCCTCTCAAAATAATTCAAAAATCAATCTTAGTAGTACTCAAAACAATACTAAGATTATTGATGTTCCGTTCGTTACACAGTTCAATCCCCTTTCAGCTAAGGTAAAACGTATTCACAACAAACATTGGCATCTAATATTAAAATACCCAATTTTACATCCCTATATTCCACAAAAACCTAGGGTTATTTTTTACCAAAGCTTTGTCATTAAAGAAATCCATTGCCCCAAGTTGTTTAAAATCAGATAAGGATATTAAAATTAGGTCTTTTTTGAATGTCAAAGGATTTTTCAAATGTCTTAAGTGTAAGATGTGCAAGCTTAACCCTTTAGAGGTTAAACAGGTCAAGACGTTTTCTTCTACTTTTACTAACAAAATATTCAATATAGAAAGTTTCATCAGTTGTGATTCGGTCAATACAGTATATTTAATTACTTGTCCATGTCATAAACAATATATTGGTTGCACTAAACGCAAACTAAAAATGTGGCTTGCAGAACACATTACCAACATTCAAAAAGGTTTTTTACAACACAGACTTTCAAGGCATTTTAAGAAATGCCACAATCAAAACCCTGCAGACATAAAATGTATTGGCATTGATATTCTAGAGCACAGTTAGGGGGAGACATTATTAATAAAATATCCAAACTTGAGACCAAATAGATACATTTGATGAAAACTTTAGTACCAAATAGACATAACATTGACATTGATCTGGGAGCTTTTCTCCTAAATTAATATCTGTCTCCCGATGTAGAAGACTGGCTCTGAATTTTCATATGGTAAATACTGTACATGGTTTATTTACTGGCAGATCTGTTTTATTTATATTTTTATTGTATTTTAATTGGCTATAATATTTTGTGTGTTATATTTGTTAACTAATTCTACTAACACCAATTGTATAAATATCCAAATTTTTGAGTAGTATAGTATATTACACTTCAACTGTTTCCCCTTATTTTTATTTAAAACAATTTATTTTTATATTAAATATGAATGTATTAAACGATTTTTATTTAATTATATATTATTGATGTTAGAATAATTGTTTGTACCTGTGACCATGTTAATTTATGCATGGAAACACCAAATATAGGATTTTTAGATTAAATTGGTTGTTCAATTAACCTATCATTGCTTTGTCATAGGTATACAGTAAATATATTGCAGGTATCAACATTAACTACCCATGATGAAGTCTATGATTTAGACAAAACGCGTAGGGTTAATAGCAGGTGATATATGTATCTTATGTATCTGTTCCCTGTCTAAATCCTTAATACATTTTCCAAAGAAACTTGAGTCTACTCTTTATTACCCGACGCCTCTATCCAGTATACTCATGTCCCTATAACTCATGCTAGAGTCTTTATCACAGTGAGCAGTGATCTGTGAATAGCAGAGAGGTGGAGGAGAGCTGTAATTTTACAGAGGAGAGATTCAGTCTTCATGGGTGAAGTTTTAAACAGCAACAACCTGTGAAAGGAGAAAATGTTGTGTCGTGAGGAGGGGGAGGATCATAGTAAGCTGTTGGTGAACGAGCAGGACGCTGCTGGGAGTGAGACGGGCGAGCGATCACCTAACGGAGGACAGAGGATGTTACATGTACCGAAGGGAATCGGAGGTCGTGACATAGAGCACCGGAACGCTGACAGAGATCCAACGACCAAAAAGATTCCTGTGGAATCCTGAAGTCACCTATTAAGCTGGGTATCTATGCTCCCTTTAGCTTGCTTCTGCTATTAATACAAGAGCTGTCTCTAATTTGACTCTAGAGACCAGAAAAAGTGGGGTATATTGTTTTATCTGGATACGCTACACCTGATATACAAGGGGACTCGAGTTGCTTCAGTGTGAGGAGACTGTCCAAATATCACTGGAGAAAAATATTTCCATCTGCTCATTGTTTCATTTTGGAACACAGGACTGTGAGAACATTATTGTTTGACATTATTACCTTGGAGGAAAGAAGATGAGTCACTATACTGTACTGTATGTGATAGTTTACACTGACTTTCTCTGGTTTTAATACATATAATAGATATTATCTACATGCTGTCTAGTGATTAATACTTTCTCAGCATATTCTATAGATTTATGACCTAATTTCTTCTTCATCATATGTGATATCTTGTTGCGCCGAATGCACTGTTTTCCATAAACATATTGGGTTATAATTGTGATAACCGGCATTAGGGCTGCATATAGATTTACTAACTCACTTTTTGTATTTTGCGCACTTGATTTAGTTTTATATATACATGTGTATATATAAACAATGTATATATACACACACATAAGTGTTTGTTAATCAATGTAACCTGTGTTATAACACCTGAAAGTCTGCTGCTGTTTAGAAAAGATGGCTCATCATCCTTAGGTACTAGTAAAAAGAAGAAAAACAGTGCACAACTCTCATGATGTAGTATAATAAAATATATTGTGCTATAATGCAGCAGGTAAGTTATGCACGTACATCAGTTCAAATCAAACAGGCATGACATGTTTTGGTCATGTTACCACAGTGGCATAGCAGCTGGTCGCAGCACTGAGGGAGGGTTCCTGTATTTTGCTATCGGGTTGATGGTAATCAGCGTCCTCTTAATGGGTTGTTTGTACTTAGATCCTGTTATCAATCCACACTCGAACTGCACCGCTCGTGACTCGAATACAATGTAGGGAAGCTCCCAAACTGCTGGCCAGAGCTTATTACACTCACTGTGTCTACGTGGAAGCTAGTGACATCACCGGCCACATCACTCTAATGCGACTACCCCGTGATCGGTCAGACGTTAGTGATGCCGCAGACACAGATGTTAGTAACAGTGTATCAGGACTCCATATATAGCACAGCTTGCACTCAATCCTATGCGTTTCATAGAAAGAATCTACTTATTCAGGTTTTGGAAGCCTGGCATATACTTTCATTTAACAATGCATTTCAGTTTTTTGCCCATTGCAGATGTTACCAGCACCTCTTTCAAGGCAATCATTCATGAGGATCAAAATAAAAGTTTGTGTTTCACAAAGGAGATGGATTTTGACGAACTAACCAACAATAGTTACAAGCAGAAGGAAATTACTTAGACACACAGTATTTCATTTAAAAAAACGTTCAAAATAGCTTTGCATGGAATGTAACGTTCATTTGTTTAATCATTTTAACTTTTATACAGAAAAAGAATAGATTTTATTTTCATTGGCACAAATCTGTTCTAAATAAGTTCTCTTCATTCCCATTTCTATTATAATCTTCAGTTAAAACTGGGATTATGTATTTATGTGATTGAAAATGTATTGCACTCTTCAATTAACCCAGATAGAAATTCATTAAGCTTATAAACAATGGATACAATATTAACAATAAGTTAAAACGTATACTGTAGCACAGCAGACAAAATGTCGAAAACAGTTGTCAAATTGGGAAAACCTAACCATATCCTAAAACATTGTAATTTTTTGGTGAACAGATATAGCTGCAGGCTAAAGAAGCTTACATCAGGATGAATTTCAGTAACATAGTATATGTTAATACAATACAATGTATTCTCTCTCTCCTCTCTTCTTTATCCTCTCCCCTCTCTCATTTCTCCTCTATTCTCTATCCTTTCTGCTCTCGTCTCTCAACATTCCCTTGGCCATTCACTTGAAAAATATCATGGCAGTGAAAAGGTCAATTCTTAATATTAACATATTAGTAATCAACAGCATGCAGGACATTTTACAGAATGTGCAAGGACATCAGTTATCCTGATGAACTGAATGTGATCAGACGAAAGCAGTGCAATGAAGAGGAGATATGAAAACGCATCAATGCTACACGCTTGTCTATATTCGTGTGTCCAATAGAGTCAGTAATCATTTTTAATTATTTATGTCATTTAAATACTTGGATACTTCTTGGTGAACAGTTTACAGCTGTTTATGGTTATGTAATATTACTGAGACATTAATATTGCAGTAGTTTTTCTTTAACACCTGACAATATTTTATTAAGAAAATCCTAGAAAGATCAATGTTAATTTAGATAACCATTCAGTCAAAATTGAGATTATATTCTATGTCCTGTATGATTCATATGAGGGTAATTGTCTACATTAAGCTCACCAACCTTTCTAAGAAAAAACATGCTACACATGGAAACAGTGTTTAATTATAATGGTA
Source organism: Ascaphus truei (assembly GCA_036426205.1). Classification (NCBI taxonomy): domain Eukaryota; kingdom Metazoa; phylum Chordata; class Amphibia; order Anura; family Ascaphidae; genus Ascaphus; species Ascaphus truei. Next base: position 32,077 of record WSYH01006351.1, read on the forward strand.
ATACTATCACTTCCTTACACTAATTGCTTTTTGAAATATACAGTAGGAGCCATGTGGTGCTTCTAATTGATTTTGTAAGTACATTTAATTAAAAACATAGCACCGCAGAAGGCAGCATATTGTCAAACGTTTGTAATAAATGTATTTACAGAATTATTTTGTTAGTGCCATTGGTTCTAACCTGGCCAGTGCATGCCCTAGAGCTCCCCCCCCCTCCTTTGAAGGAAATAAACACATAAAATAAACACATAATGGGTCTTCTTGGGTAAAAGACCAAATCTTTTCTTAATTAGAACCTACCAGAACCTTACATTCCAAAACCCAAGTAACTGTTTTGGGGATAGGGGGAGGGGATACGGCAGCAATGGGGACGGGACCCCTGTTCAGCTGGTCAAAATTGTATAGTATGGTGCTACTCCCAGGGTAAATTGAGATGAGAACAGAGAGAAAATAGAGAACCCTGATAATCTGAGAGCATTCAGATACTGAGTTGTAATGATATAAACAATTAAAAATATAGTTTTATTAATGAGTAATTAAAATAAGTAAGGCAAAGAACATAAACACGACGAATGCTTGTGGTTAGGAACCACATGTAATTAAATCACTGGTGTGATAAATATAGGGGAGGAACCTTGTTAGGATTCCAGTCCCCTTATACTTAGATCCTATACTATACACCCTTTGATAAAGTCGCCCGTGTGTGACGAAACGCGTCAGGGAGCAACATTACGCAATACTTACGGACATTATGTCATCACGCATGCGCAGGAACAGGCCAGTTCGTGCGTTCAAAATCACAGAGGCCATCCAGCAAAGAGATTTTCTGGGATTCTGGCATGATTTCGCTGATACTTTCTTCACGCCCTGAACATCCTGATGATCACGGTTCCTTCAAATCCTAGAGACTGACGGACGTTTGATCGAAGTACAGATACCGGATGGTGGTGATATTATCACGAAATGCTTTTAAAATTTGTACCCTTGTGAGTGTATTTCTTTCCCTTTCCTCCCCTTTCCCATCATTAAATATACAGTTTTATACTATGGGGCGTGCGCTCTCTCCTCTCTTTCTTCTACAGATTCCATACACAGGCGACACGTTTTATCCGAGCACGGCTAGCACCGCAAGCCGGGGGATGCCTCGGCGTGCTAGCCGCACTCCCTCAGCGTGCCGCGCATCACCGATGCGCGGTCACGCGTCATCGGGTGCCTGCGCCCCCTGCACGCGCGTCCAGGGCTCCCCGAGGGAGCCCTGGTGTCCCGCGATGTGGGGGACGGCGGCAGGGGGTTCCGGGGGACCCGGCGGACCTGGCAGCGGGAGGGAGAAAGCCCCGATCGGAGGGCGCTCCTCCGCAGCTTCGGCGCGCGCCCGGCACCCTCCGGCGCGCGCCAGGTTACTGCTGCGGCCGAGAACGGGCAAATGCTCGAATAAACTCGGCCGCAGCAGTAGGATGTGGTTATTCCTTTTGAGAGCAGCCGGAGTCCCCTTCTACCCACGTCACCATTTTCATTGATGAACTATTTTCTAAAGGACTGGTTTTCACTTTACGTTTTGAATATTATTATATTGTGTTATTTTTAGGTTATTTATTCATTTTTATTCAATATTCCATTTGTTTTATGCACAGGCACTTACACATTTAATACGTCATTGTGGCATTAATATCACATAAACTTATTTATTCACTATTAATATCCTTTTTAGGCGCTGCTTTTTTGTTTTTTTGTTAGTCTTTGATTGATATATATATCTATATATATATAGATATATATATATAGCAATGATGTCTAATGAACAGAGCGTCCCTGTACTCATACTGCCTTGAATAAGCTAATGCGTTCAAAACGGCCGCTGGCAATTTGATTTTAACTTAAGTCAGTCAACTGCTCAGTTGCCTGTATATTGGATAGACAGATCTGTGCTATATAGGAAGAGTTACTCTCAAATATCACACTGCATACTAGCTTTCCTATAGGATACACCACTTTGCTGATCAATCATCAGTCCCTAATAAAGCTGTGATATATTCAAATACAACTTACTTAGCCTGCATTTTATGGGTTGTGTTTTGATCACACATACTGACTGTTTACGAGTGGGATAGGGATTTGAGACACCCCCTCCCACTCTTTTTATTATTGGTTAAACTTTACATAATTGATTCAAGTGACTATTAACTTGAACCATACCAATGTACGCTATTAACCTCAGATAAGTACAGGTACTCTGGTTTGACGCCACCATTTGGTGCATTTCTCATAGCACTAGATCCCCTCCAATGCTATAGTTGGATCTAAGTATAAGGGACAGGAATCCTAACAAGGTTCCTCACCTATATTTATCACACTAGTGATTCAATTACGCGTGGTTCCTAATCACAAGCATTCGTCGTGTTTATGTTCTTTGCCATATTTATTTTAATTACTCATTAATAAAACTATATTTTTAATTGTATCTATCATTACAACTCAGTATCTGAGTGCTCTCAGATTACCATGGTTCTTTATTCTCTCTCTGTTCTCATTCCAAAACCAAATGCAGAACTCTTAAGATATTTTCAAAGAAAACCTAAAATGTGTTCAGAAAAAAAACCAGAACACAAGATCAACTGCCCATCTCTAGTTATCTCTTGCCATACATTTTTCCATTATTTTCAGTTTTTCAGTTATTATTTTTATTTCCAAATTGTTTTATATTGTTATACTTATTTGAAGGCATGTGTTATGCATTATTAGATTATTTATGCATTTTTCTGCTTATTGTGGGTTTTTTCCATTATTTAAAATAAATCCAAAACAAAAGACAAATCAAGTTTTGGAAACTCAAAACATTTTAGAACCAAAACCACATTTAGATTGGGCACCCACTAAAATGCCAGGACAAATCGAAGAGAGACAAGTATCTTGATGTATATGTTATACACACGTACAAACTTGCTTTAAAATAAATGGAACAACACAGACATTTTAACAGCGAGAGGTTCCTCAGATGTTAGCTATCTCTATGGGTGAATTGTTGACATGGTTGCAGTTTGGCAAGTAGAGGCTGGACATTATGACCACAGCAACTTTGCAGGCTTTATGCATTTTACTTCAGGGTGAATACACTATATATAAGATGTGCACATTGTACATGGCTGTACACCACACTGAGGAAGGTCCCAGAGAGTACTGAAACGTTTATTTTTTGTCTTGGACGATAAATATTTATTTTTGATACTTTGAGTTGCAGTACTGTCTCTCTCTCTCTCTCTCTCTCTCTCTCTCTGTATATACATTATATATATATATATATACAGTATATTCTTGTGAAAATCGACTAGTTGAAGTTCGATCGAAGTTGTTGAATTTTGCTTTGACTTTTCAAGCTCCTAGCATTTGAGCTAAACACTGGCAAACCTAACTTGGGCAAGTTACTGCTGCGGCGCAACTGATTCTAACACATCGCCAGTTTTTCCCTGGCTTTTTCCTGGAATGCGACGCACTTCACCTGGAGCATGCCGCATTCATTTTGCGTTCTCAGCCACGGGTCATGCGCGGGTCATGCGCAGTTGACGCGCGGTTGATGCGTTTATTGAGAATGGTTCGGATTTAATAGGTTGAAATTCTTTGCGTGTCCGCCAGATGGCAGATATTCATGAATTGTAATGCGCATGCGCTTCAGTAATGGGTCGACTTGCAGGTGTTTCGTTTAAAAAAGATACCACAGTGTGCTATTGTAACTTGGCCTTGAGACTGAAGGAAGAGGTTGCAAAAATGTATCAATTTAGGCTTTTCATATTAAAGATAGCCAAAGACCCGTTTCGGTTACAGTATTCTCCAGAGACCCGCCCGCCATGAGTGTTCAAGTGCAGCCCGCTTTCCAAAAACCCGACAGAAGTTACGCGTATTTGATATGGGCCGCGATTAATGCAACAGATGATAAGATGGCAACAGTTGTTCAAATTTATCAGTATTTTATCGAAAACTATGACTTTTACTAATTTTCGCTAGCTCCTCATACGTGGAAGCGTGCAATAAGGAAAAGGTTATGTAGCGATCCCTGTTTTTATCGTATTGAGCCACAATTTGTTGGAGGGTATTGGTGTGTATCACTGGCATTTTCCTGTATCTACTGCACCGACACACTTTATTCGAGCAAATACCCAGTATGTACCTGGCAGATACGTAATTGTTTAGGAAGATCCTTTGGTGTGTCATCAAGGGCTGGCCATGGACTTCTTGAACCATGCCCTTCTTTACAAATTATTTTATGACTTTATTTGTGATTAAAGGTTTTTTTAATATATCAACCATATCATTTTCACTTACCGACCCGAGTGCATTCAAGGGGGAATCTTGTGTTTTGTTTTTCTGTCCATACTCTAGTCCCCTTTTGCACCAGTGTTCGGTTTTATTGACTTGTATACTATTTGTACCTTATACTTTAGCTGATGCGGGAGCTTTCCTCTTTCTTCCCTTCCCCCTTCTGACTTTTAGTCCAACTGCATCCTTGTCAGCTCCCCAGACAGCATCTGCTCCTTCACTGTGGAGATCACATAGGTTGGCCATACAGGCAGAAAAGGGAAAGAAAAGTGCATGAGCTGCCTTCTCCTCACAATTTGAGATAACAACAAGGGAAGGTCATAAAGGTTTGTTGAAAGGAACCCAACATGCTGTCATTCGTCCTCTCTGGACTATTCCTCTGCAACATGTAGTGCCTGTATTTTGAGGACCCTCCATGACTCATGGTGAAGGGGATATAAGCTGCTGTGTAAGAGGTCAGACATGGACTCAGCGACAGAATCCCCATGGAACAATCAAGGCCACTTTCTCGGTTTCTCGCCTGCCAAAACCCTAATGCACACCCTCGTTCTCTCCCATATTGATTATGGCAACATTGTTTTATCAGGCTTCCTGTCTCAGTGCTTTCCCCCTTGCAATCTATTCAAAAGATTGCTGGAATCATTTTCCGCTTGTATAGACTAGTATCTGCTTCTAACATTCTGAAATCTATCTGCTGGCTTCCTATTAATCTCTGTATAAACTAAACATCTTTCCTTTAAAGTTCTACACTCCTCTGTACCCCAATATATCTGGTGATAATATACAGCAATGTAAAGGTTCCATTTTCTGTGCAACATGGTACCAACAGGTTAATCTTTTTACTACGGCAACAGTTGAACAATCGACTGGCTCAAACTGTTTATATTAAAATGACAGCTAGGGCTGGGCGAGATATCGCATGCCTCCGGTTGAAATCCCTGTGGCAGCTCTCATTGTGACCTTGACCAAGTCACACAATCTCGGTGAGCCTCTGGCAGCAAACTTATATGGTAAACTGTATGGGTAAGGAAATCGTTGTGCTTCAAAATGCTATGTAGAGAGCTGCGCACAATCTCAGCGTTATATAAGAAAAAAATATTATTTTATTGACATGATCCGCCTTTAAAGTTGCAGCATGCAGCAATTGATGTAACATCTAACTGCTATAGTTAAAAAAAAATGTTCCTCACCAGATGCAAGTGATGTCATCTTCGAAGGATTTCTTAAAACCAGAGGACTGTATCTTTATAATTGCAGCCTTACAAAAATGTAAATAATTCATATTCTGCACAACATTTAGTATTGTCAAATAGAAGTTTGTGAATTATGAATGTCCATAATCATAATGTAAAAATTAATAGAATGCCTCCATGGGAAGTAGAAGATAATGTAATCTTCATGATTGCAAATGGATCTATTACGATTAATACGCATATGCAACTAGATTTCCCTGAGTATGAGGATGCGTGTACCTTGAATCTGTTCCCTACCGAGATAGAATTGTTATCAGGAAAAGACCAACAAAACTTCAAAGACCTGGAGATAGTCACCACCTTCCCACCTACATCTCTGTGCTGTTGGTGTCTGTTTGATGTTCAGCTGTCTTCATTTCACCTCAGACTCTTAGAAATAACACCCGAGTTGCAGCAAAAGCAGCAGCCTTTCTTGGGTAAACTATTTCAGATGTATAATGAAGACTTTCCATCTTTACACATTACCCTGCTCTCACATCTACAGCTGTGCATGCCAACTTCTTCCAATAACACGCAGCTATCAGAAACATGTCACCCTTCTTCTCCCCCTGTACCTTATGTTTCCACTTACCCTTCCTGATAAATTGTAAGCTCAAATCAGATCAAAGAATTGTGAAGTTGATGAATTGGTCTGTCATAGAAAGCAGATTAAAAACTGGGTGTATGCAAGCACAGGCGCAGCGCTGAGGATAGCAGATGAGCAGCTGTTGGCCTCCTTCAGAGACCTCCCTGTGCCGCCTGTTGAAAGCGACAAAAGATATTTTAAAAGATACATCACCTCATACTGGAGATGTTCAATTCCTTCCACCAGGGAGAACCCATTCCAGGTACCATGTCAGCAGCCAACATTGCCATCATTCACAAGGAGGGTAGAGACCCGCTTCAATGCGGTAGTTACCGACCAATCTCCCTACTCAATACTGACCTCAAGCTTTTCAGTAAGATCCTAGCAAACAGGCTGAACCCCATTCTCCCCAGATTGATTCATATAGACTAAGTGGGCTTTGTGTCAGGAAGACAGGCCTCTGACAACACCCGCAATATTATTGATATTATAGACCACGTGCACCTCAATAAGTCTCGGGCCTTAATTCTAAGCCTTGATGCCGAAAAGGCTTTTGATCGTATCAAGTGGTCCTTTCTGGACCAAACCATGCTCCAGT
>WSYH01000655.1:1949-47831 GCA_036426205.1 Ascaphus truei
ACACACACCTGCCCGGTGTCACACACACACACCTGCCCGGTGTCACAAACACACACCCGGTGTCACACACACACACACACACACACACACACACACACACACACACACACACACACACACACACACACACGGTGTCACACACACCTGCCCGATAACGGACACACACACACCTGCCCGGACACACACACACCTGCTCCCCCTCACACATACCTGGTCCAAAGGATGACCTTTTCTCCGCTGGAGCTAACCGTGATGTTCTTGGCACAAACTGTAAGCATCTGCTCTTCTCTGCCACTAAATTCTGTAGGTTGAGGGATGGGGAGATCTTTCCTGCTCAGGGTACCCAGAGTCAGGGAGCTGGGGTCAGACTCACAGTCCATGCTTTTTGGTGCAGAGCAGCTGGGCATACGCTTTGCCAGGCTCTCTGTAAACGCTCCAGCAGTAGGCAGCATGGGGCTCGGGAGTGGAAGGGGTGAGCTGGGCAGGTAGCAGGAGCTGTGCTGTTGTCTCTCTGGTCCCAGGCCAAGTGTCTCCACAGCAGGAACAAGGCTCCTTGCTGTAAGGGGTCTCCGACCCCCCCTGGATGCAGGACGGGGGGGATCTTTACTATGTTTTGGGGGCACTCTGTATGTGGTGTCAGCTCCACCCCTGGGGGGCCGTGTTTTGCTTGGCTCAGTGCTGTCAGTCACTGTGAACCCTCGGGTGTGGGCTGCGCTGCGGGACCTCTGCGTGCAAACGTTACTGTCTGGAATGTGAGTCTCTTTGGTGCTCGTGGGTCCTCGGGTCCCTGGAATGAGTCTCTCCTCGGAAGCTGGGCCCCTGGAGAGCAGTAACCTCCCCTCAGCTTGACCTCCTGTGGGACAGAAGAGCTGCTTGTGTAAACAAGTAATGCAAGCAGCCTAGAGGCAGCACTGGGAGGAGCCCTCGCTAGGGACAGACACAGTTTCACCTAGCGGAAGTGTCTGAGGACAGAGGGGAATGATGGGTACCACTTACCCAATTCTTTTATGGTAGGTCCCGGACGTAGAGCACTCGGTGGTCCCCCTGCTGCCACCTCGGGGGTCTCCCTGCTCCGGTGAGGACGGCTTTCGCAAACCTGCATTTCAGGCATGGGCTCAGAATGAGAAACGTACGCACAATCTAGTTTCAAGCCCTGATGTGTAAACTGCAATTTGAAAGTAATATGAACCCTGCCCTTCCCCATTATCTCTTCGCATGCAATGCATCCAGGGATTCTGGATAATGACATGCAAATGAGCACACTGTGTAAACCAAAGTGACACCGAGAATCTTCATCAGGATAAGATGCATCAAACCTAGTTTCTGAAACCTCAGCTATGACATACCTACGTGATGGTGACATGCAGAATTTAGACTGCACTGGGTGGCTGACAATTTCTCACGCGTTACTACCCATAGATCCCTCAATGCGGAGCCCACCGCCCCCGACACGGGGCCCACCGCCCCCGACACGGGGCCCACCGCCCCCGACACGGGGCCCACCGCCCCCGACACGGGGCCCGACCTCCCCCGGACACCGACCCTTGCCCGCACCCCCACCCTCCCCCGCCACGTTTCCCACACCCCACCATCCCCCACGGCACGTTCCCACCTCCCCTACCCAACTCACTGCCCACCGCCCCGCAGACAACGTGGCCCACCTGCCCCCACCAAAAACCGTGGCCCCCACCTCCGCCCTACACTTTGCCCACTCGCCAGCCCCGTCCACCCCCCGACCGTAGCCCACCGCCCCCGACACGCACCTTATTGCTGCAGTGGCTGCAGGTCCTCCTCTTGCTCCTCTTCAGTCTTTGCTCTGCTCCCCCCTCATGACATGAGCAAGGACACTCCTTCCCCCCATCCAACCAGTCCATGTCCTGCAAACAGCCACACAAAACAGAACAAGAGAGGTCCATGGAAGGGCTGAAACAGCATCTTTTCTGTATAACACAAGTTTATACCAGATGTGACACATGGATTGTTAGTACCTGTGGCTGGCACACAGGCAGTTACAAATCTATACATGCGGACACACAAATCTACATCTATGCACATACACACAAATCTATACATGCGCACATGCAGACAAATCTATACACACATATACACAGGGAGACACAAATCTATACATCTATACACACACATATACACAGGCAGACAAATCTATATATCTATACATACAAATATACACAGGCAGACACAAATCTATACACATACACACAAATATACACAGGCAGACACAAATCTTTACACATACACACAAATATACACAGGCAGACACAAATCTATAAACACAAATCTAAAGCACAACCAACTTCAAAATAGATAATTATAAGAAAGTGCAATATTAACAAGAGTGACCCCAAAGGGAAACAAATGTGAATAAAGATGAGAATCTGATAGAACCCCTTTCAATGAGGTGCTGCACCTTCAAAGACCTTCCACTGGGTCCCACATGCAGAACTCATAACCCACAAACGGAGCCCAACTGCCACAGGTTATGCATAAGGGGAAATAAAAACAAGAAATCATGCAACGTGTCTAAAAACACAATTGAGTGTTCTGGTGAAATATGGACCCCCCACAAAAGATGGATCGATCTCAAGCTCTTCAAAACAATGATGGCCCTCACACTGCGTCTCTGCTGAACGGCTCATCTTGGGGTGTTCCAGGCGTTTATACTGCAGCCTGGGAGCGCAATGCTTAGATCTTTGTGCCATTTGTGAGTGTACAAGTTTTCAGTTTCACATTATAAAGAATTGTACAGGATTACGCTACGTCTTTGGGCTACTTCTTCTATTCAAGAGCCTTGTGAGGACCGCCATTGTTTTGAAGAGCTTGAGATTGGAGTAATAGGACATCAGAAAAAAATCGATCAGACAACTGGGATACATAATTGGGTTAAGACGTGTTTCACTATTTCCTGTTTTTTATTTTTACGAATATATAACCTGTTGGAATTGGGCTCCTTTTTGGTCCAAGATTTCCACAAATATATAAATGCAGAGAGAAACTGAAAGACAGACGGATGATTCCGGATGGATGTACTGGCAGTGGTAACATGTTTAGCAGATCCTCTCCTCAGTTCTTACCTTTTCGTGCCCCTGGCTGGCTCCGACCTCCTTCCTCCGTTTGCTTCGCGGAGGAGGCGGCATCTTGTTCTGCTCCTCCTCCTCCTCCACCTCCGGTAATGTCACCTCTTCAAAGCCATCAAACTATGGAAGCGTAAACTAAGGACCCACTGTGGCAAAATCCCCACCTCCCCTCAAGATTAGAGGGACAGGGTCCTACCCACCCCCCGAAACAGTTACTCATTTTTGTGCTGTCATGCGTCACCTTCCCCCCCATATAAATCACATGTTCTATTATTCCTAGAACATGCCCCCCACCCCGAACTCGAGCTGTTATCTCCTCCCAACTCATCTTGTGCACGGCCTCTCTCTTTGTCCCCCCTCACCTCATACTTTCCCTCTATCTCGATTTTTTGGTCCCGCTCACCTTGTATTCATTTTCCTCTATCCAGTTGATGACTTCAAAGTCCCCCATGCGACTGGCCGGAGGCCTCAGCTGGTCAAAGAAGAGCGAGAACTCATCCTGCAGGTGATTGTGTCCTTTCAGCAGCTGCCACATCTGAGCCTTCAGCTGCAGGACAGGTGAAGCAGGCAGGTCAGAGAAGCTCACAACGCAGGAGAGAGGTGGACATGTGAGAGACAGACAGAGCAGTTACAAAGGTTGAGAGAGTTAATGGGCTAATAGCTACAGAGGAGATGCAGAAGTGTGGAGGATACACAGTTAAATGGAAAGGGTTACAAAATCAAGAAAGACAGAAAACACCAAGAAACTAGGAAGTTTGGAGTCGGGGTCCCACAAGGCTCTGTCCTTGGCCCTCTGCTCTTCTCACTCTGCACCTCTTGGTGAACTAATACAATCTTTTGGCTTTCAGTATCACCGCTATGCCGATGAGACCCAAATCTCTCTTCTCCCCTGACCTCTCCCCCACTTTCTTGTCACGCGTCTCCAACTGTCTCTCTGCAATCTCTTCCTGGATGTCTCATTGCTGCCAGAGGACAGAGGGGACATGTCCAAAACAGAACTAATACTCTTTCCCCCTTCCACTGCCACCCCTAACACCCACACTCTCCCTCATTGTCACCCCTCCACTCTCCCTCACTGCCACTCCCCCACCCACTCTCCCTCACTGCCACACCCCCACCCACACACTCCCTCACTGTCACCCCTACACTCTCCCTCCATCACCCTACACCCACACTCTCCCTCACTGTCACCCCTACACCCTCCCTCACTGCCACCCCTACACCCACACTCTCCCTCACTGTCACCCCTACACCCACACTCTCCCTCACTGTCACCCCTACACCCACTCTCCCTCACTACCACCCCTACACCCACACTCTCCCTCACTGTCACCCCTACACCATCCCTCATTGTCACCCCTACACCCTCCCTCACGGTCACCCCTACACCCTCCCTCACTGTCACCCCTACACCCTCCCTCACTGTCACCCCTACACCCTCCCTCACTGCCACCCCTACACCCACACTCCCCCTCACTGCCACCCCTACACCCACACTCTCCCTCACTGTCATTAACACCACAATCTCCCTCACTGCGTCCCCTACACCCACACACTCCCCCTCACTGCCACCCCTACACCCACTCTCCCTCACTGTCATTAACACCACAATCTCCTTAACACCTCAAGCCCGCTGTCTAAGGGTCATCTTTGACTCTGATCACTAAGTCCTGCCGTCTCCACCTACAAATTTTCGCCAGGATATGCCCTTTTCTCACTCATGATACAACTAAACTCCTAATCCACGCACTCATCCTGTCCCGCCTCGATTACTGTAACCTTCGCTTAGTTGGTATTCCACTTGTCTGCCTATCCCAACTCAAATAAACCCAAAATGCGCTGCCAGACTCATCTACCTCATTCACTTCTCCACTTCTCCTGCTCCACTACACATATCCATACACTGGCTTCCCATAGTCTCTAGCATTACATGTAAAACCCCAGTAATGACTTACAAAGGTCTCATGGACACTTCCCCCCCTGACATCTAAGCCCTCATCCCCAAATACATACCTACATGCCCCCTACGTTCAGCCCACGACATCGGCATTTCCTCCCATCTTTTTCCCCCCTCTCTCTGGAATTTCCGTACCACACACCATCATACTCTCCACAGCTTTCAAATGTTTAAAAACTCCCTAAAAACTTACATTTTCAAGGAGGCCTACTCGCCATACCTCTTACATCCAACTCCCCTCCCACTCCAACCCCATGGGGACCAGCTGACCTGCAAGGGCGGGAGGGAGCATTACATTGCTTTTGATCTGCAGGGGGGAGAGTGGGTTGCGACTGCTGATCCCCGGCAGGGGGAGTGGGGTTACCTTGCTGATCTCCTGTAGGGAGGCACTCCCTGTGCTGTGGAAGGGTTACCTTGCTGATCTCCTGCGGGGGGCATTCAGCACAGCTCTGCAGGAGCTTGATGATCTTCTGGTGCTGAGCCGGGTTTTCCAGGAAGCAGATCTCCAGCTGACGCAGAAACTTGCGGCTCTTGTCAAAGGCCTGCTGCTCTTCAAACTGCAGGGAGGAGGTACAAAGGTCAGGCGAACTGTCCTATGGCCTGTTACCAAGGTGGGGGGCGCTGTCCTATGCCTGTTACCAAGGTGGAGGGTGCTGTCCTATGCCTGTTACCAAGGTGGGGGGCGCTGTCCTATCTGCAGCTGTTGATATTGTGCAAGTAGCGATACATTTTATTGCACTATGAGAAAATAGAAAACTGACCCCCAACTTACCCTTTTCCTGGAGTCCTTCCATGGCAGTGCTCCCCAATGGGTTAAGCTCCACCCACCAGCTGACATAGGACAGAAATCTACCTGTGGGAGGGCCATAAATAGCCCCTCCTTTCCTCCCCAGCTAGTCTCAGTACAAAAGCTGAAATATAGAACTAGAAACATTATAATGTTTTATACATTGGGGAGGGGGTTGGTGAGCACGGCCATGGAAGGACACTCCAGGAAAAGAAAATTACGGTAAGTTGGGTATCAATTTTCTATTTTCCTGGTTGTCCCCATGGCAGAATTCACCAATGAAACTTGCCAAAGCAGTAGCCACATAAAAGGGGGGTCCTAGAATAAACATCACACTCCTTGTCACTCAAATATAATCTTTTATTTAATTGGTGACAATTGACTGCAGGACCCTCCTGCCAACACATGTATGTGCTGAGGTATGTATAGCCAAAGAACAGTACTTGATAAACGTACTAGTTGAAGTTCATATTAACGCCCTACCTAAATCTGCAGGGGAAATCTGCACCTTTGCTGCCCAGAACGTAGCCCTGTCTGGGCTGGTATTTTCTGGATAGTATAGGTCTTCTTGATGGCCGTTACAATCTAGTGACTTACCGTAGTCTTTGTGGCTACTTGTCCCTTCCCTGATCCCTTTGGCAGGATGAACAGCCTGTCTGACTAGCTAAATCCTTCCATTCTGGAAAGGTACAGTTTAAAGCACCTTGCCACATCTAGTGTGTGTAGAATCCATTGTTTGTCTTTACCGGTTTTGGGCAACATGAGGGTAATATTACTTCCTGGTTGAGATGACCTTGTCTTGATGGAAGATGAGGAAAGGTTCCTTTCCCAACAATGCCTGTAATTCACTAATCATGTGTGCCGACGTCACTGCTATCAACAGGACTGTCTTTAACTTTAGGTCCGTATCTGAAGCATGTGAAAAGTGGCTCCAAGAGGCACCAGTTACAGCCCGTAATACGAACGGTAAATCCCAAGCAGGAACTGGATCCTTATTGTGGTCTGATTCTTTTCAGAGCTTGGAAGAATCGATTTATGAGATCTATGGCAGCGAAGTCCTTTCCTAGAAGTGCTAATGGTGCCGACACCTGTACCATCCGTGAGCTAGTGCCGAGTTCCAGCTCTAGACCCTCTTGCAGGAACCAAAGAATTATGGGATTAGGAGGTACCAAGAAGTTAACATTTGTGTTGACACCACAGATGGAATCACCGTCAGATTCTATGGCACACTGTAGAAGTAGTACTTCTCCCTTGCCGCCATCAAGGTTTGTACCATTTTGTGTACTAGCCCTCGGGATCTGAGCAGATCAAGCTCAACCTCCATGCCGTCTAAGTCCAGGAACGTGGATTGGGGTGCTGCATCGTACCCTGTTATAGCAGGCCTTAAAACACCGGTTCATCTGCTAAACAGTTGGATTATTTGTGGGACCAGGCTCTGTGTGGCCAATTTCGGGAGTATTGCAGCCACCCCTGCCTTTCCCGGTCTGAATTTCCTGACAACACTTGGTATCTGGGGAATTGGTGGGAATACGTACGCAAACTGGAATTCCCATCGGAAGGAAAGTGCGTCTACCTTGGTAGCCTGTGGGTAAAACATTTCTGAGCAGAAACCTTGTAGTTTTCTGTTCCCTGTTATTGCCATGAAGTCTATCTCTGGTCTCCCAAACTTTCGATTAGATGGCTGAATGTCGTGATTGCTAGAAACCACTCTCCTGGGTCTAGGACCCTCCTGCTGAGATCTGCCCGTAGATTCTATTTCCCTTCGATATGAACCGTTGTAAGGTCTGTTAAATGACGCTCTGCCAAGGTGAGAATCGGGAAGAATTCATGCAGGTGTACGGGACATCTCCTTATATAGGTCACCATTGTACGGTTGTCTAACATGACCTACACGCCTCACCCTCGTAATTGTTGTGAGAAGTGCCTGATCGTCTCCATTACCGCTCTGAATTCTGAAAATGTTTGCAGACGTTTCGTGACTCTCTGTCCCGAGTTGGGCATCTCAGCCTGTGCCATTTGCGTCTGTTGTAAGTATGAGCTAGACTTGATCCTATAGCGGTCAACCTGTTTAGGTTTCTGCCGCATTCCCACCATTTTAGGGACTCCCTTACATCTTGCGGTAAGGAGTTCAATTGGACTAGGCTTGTTGGCTGTCTGCTAGTGGTGTAAGAAGTTCTGTCAGAACGTTCCTATATGCCGTCTGGCCCTTTTTACCAACATGTATGTTGCAGATAGAGGACCTATCAGCCTCATGCATTGTTGAGCCCTGCCACGGATTGCTGACTCTGGCTGCTCCTTTCCAAAACTTTCCCTTTTACTAGAAGAAAAACCATGGCCTGTTGCGTGTTGAACTGCATTCCCAAGAATCTTAGGTCTTGGGTTGGATCTAGTTACCTTTCCTCCGTGTTGACTAGCCAGCCGCGATGTGTAAGATGATGGGTGCTGAAGCAACTGGACTCTGCTCTGTGCTTTTATTAAAATATCGAAGTAGTGGAATATTTGTATTCCCTCCATCCTTAATTTGGCGATGAGTGTTATTAACACCTTTGTGAATGTTCACGGCGAACTTGAGGAGGCCAAAGGGAAGTACCTTGAATTTGATCGTAAATCTTAGATACCTTCTGTGTCTAACACATAGGCATGCGGAAGTAGGTATCTTTCAGATCTACTCTACATGGGCCAGTCTCCCTGGTCCACTGCTGAAATGATGGTCTTGTGGGACTCCATCTTGGATCGCCTTACTTGGACCTGAATGTTCTATTCACATGCTTTACGAGGAATATTGGCGAGTAGATACCTCTATTTCTCTCGCGGCTGAACCGCTCGGTCGTTCAACAGCTGTTTGACACTGTTGGTTAGGCCTGCCTGACCAACATGTTTCCTGACCATCAGGATTTTATAAACCGGTGTCTTCCGAATAACGTCTTGAACTCCAGACAATCTCCCCTAGAGACAATGTTGAGCATCCTGGAATCCGCAATCGTTTGCGCCCAAACGTCTTGAAATTGCTTGAGTTCCTACGTGGCATGTTCGAACTCTCCATCGCCTGCAAACTTCCCAGTTGCTCTATATTGAGGTCCACGTCCTCGAGTAACCCTTTGCAGGCCCATAGGCTCTCATGCCTTGACCGTTAGCCTTCATCCATACTTGGGGTATGGCGTATGAAATCCTTTCCTGTGGAAAAACAGACTTCCCTCCGGAAATTCTCTCAATGCTGTTGCGACCACCTTTGGGGAACAACCCTAAGCTTCCGCTCAAATGGGTACATTTTCCAACGTTTCCAAGTCAATGATTCTTTTTTTGTCCGGTTGCGATCACCACTTTAATCATATCCTTCACCACGTCGTGAAACATGAAGGTTCTTGGCTTTTATATGTAGGCTCCTGAATAGGCGATCCCTGGGCCCTGAAGTGGAAGAAAGGCTTGTCCCCGATCTGTAAAATCTTTCTTACTATCTTGAGAAGCTTGTCAATGAGCTCGAGATCAAAAGGTGGGCGACTCATCTCCTGAAAAATCCTTATCTGATGATTCCATGTCCAGCTCCTCTTGCCGAATTGTTTGTTTTCTGAATTCTCAGAAGAATAGTCTTGCCGTCCTTCCAGGCTAGTATATATGATCTTGCTTGTCTTAGGCTCTGTCTGCAGACGTGGAATACACTGCCTCAATATCCTGGGTTACTGTGTCTTTAATCAAGGAGATGAAATCCGATATTGGTTCAACTAGATCTTTTGCCGCATTTTTTAGGCAATCCTCAACAAAATGAACATTATATTTACTTATTTTTGTTGGCTTATCACAAGCAGCACACCGTCTTGTTTTCTTTGCAGCTTTTTCCCTAGTAGCCGGCTTTTGCTCTGGCCACTGGATCCTCCTGTTATCCTGGAGCCCTGACATAATACAAATACCAGTACTAATAGCCATCTCTTTTCCAAAAATAAAAATCACAATACGGACTACTAGAGGTCTCACCCAAACGCCTCTCGTGAGAGTTCCCTGCTGCCCCGGGTTCACGTGGTATGGCATCTACCAGAACTCCTGCATGTGGCGCGCGACTGCATAAGTGGCTCTTACCAGGACTCCTATACATGCATGCCTGCAAAAGCGGCTCTTACGAGGACTCCCTATACGTGCATGCCTGTATAAGCGGCTCTTACCAGGACTCCCTATACGTGCACGCCTGTATAAGCGGCTCTTACCAGGACTCCCTATACGTGCACGCCTGAATAAGCGGCTCTTACCAGAACTCCCTATACGTGCACGTCTGTATAACCGGCTCTTACTAGAACTCCCTATACGTGCACGCCTGTATAAGCGGCTCTTACCAGAACACCCTATAAGTGCACGCCTGTATAAGCGGCTCTTACCAGAACTCCCTATAAGTGCACGCCTGTATAAGGGGCTCTTACCAGGTTTCTGCAGCTGCAAGCCTCAGCAGCTATTTGCAGCATGGTGTCCCTTCGGCCCCACAGAACAGCAACTCCTTGGAGTGCGGATGTCCGTGCTTCAGCGGGAGAGAGAGGCAGACTACTTAGTAGTGGATCGACGGGAGTGGTCAGGTAAACCCACTCTACATTACAGAAAAACTCTAACCTCTACCTCAGTTAGGTAGGACGGAAAAAAGATTACCTGGGGAGGAAAGGAGGGTCTATTTATGGTCCCCCAGTTAGATGTCTGTCCCATCTCAGCTGGAGGGTGGAACTTAATCCATTGGTGACCACTAGCCGTGGGTACAACCAGGAAAGATTCTTACACATCTATGTACATGAGAATAACAATGTTCAAAGCTTGTGCACAGCAAAGGTTATGAATGGAAGTTATTACAGGTCCGTACAGTCTGTGTTACTGCAGTGTATATCACAGCACCGCACAGTATGTGTTACTGCAGTGTATAAAACAGCTCTGCACAGTATGTGTTGCTGCAGCGTATAACACAGCTCCGCACAGTATGTGTTACTATCCTGCAGTGTATAACACAGCTCTGCACAGTAAGTGTTACTATCCTGCAGTGTATAACACAGCTCCGCACAGTATGTGTTACATCTCTGCAGTGTGAGAGAGACACAGCTCGCGCACAGTATGTGTTACTATCGTCGCAGTGTAGTAACACAAGCCTCGCACAGGTAATGTGTTCACGATCCTGCAATGTATAACACAGCTCCGACACACGTATGTGTTACTGACCCAGAGTATATCACGCCCGCACAGTATGTTTATCACTGCAGTGTCTAATCACAGCTCTGCACAGTAATGTGATATGACAGTATCATACGCTGACTAGGTGAGGTATCAACAGCTTTGCACATTGTTAGACTTGCAGTGTATATCACAGCACCGCCCACAGATGGTTACTGCCTGTGTATATCACTCACCGCACAGTATGTTGTTACGCAGTGTATATCACAGCACCCACAGTATTTGTTACAACTGCAGTGATCATGAATATTACTGAAGGTATAATCACCGACACAGCCCCAGTAATGTGTTACCGAGTGTTACTCAAAACAACCCGCACCGATATGGTTATTTTTAATCTGCAGTGTATATCACAGCTACCGCACATGAGTGTTACTGCAGTGTACGTCCCAACTCGGACAATATGTGGTACTGAATGGTATGTACTATCACAAGCCCGCCCAGTATGTGGTCCTATCCTGCAAGTGATAACACGAGCTCCACATCAGTGTGATGTCTACCTGCAGTGTATAATACAACTCTGCACATATGTTACTATCTGCGAGTGTTATATCACAGCCACGCCACAGTATGTGTTACTACCTGCATGTATAACACAGCTCCGCAGTGTGTGTTACTATCCTGCAGTGTATAATACAGCTCCGCACAGTATGTTACTGCAGTGTATATCACAGCTCCGCACAGTATGTGTTACTATCCTGCAGTGTATAATCACAGCTCCCGCACAGTATGTGTTACTATCCTGCAGTGTATAATCACAGGTACGCACCGTATGTGTTACTGCAGTGTATAATCACAGCTCCGCACAGTATGTGTTACTGCAGTGTATAATCACAGCTCTGCACAGTGTGTGCTACTATCCTGCAGTGTATAACACAGCTCCACACAGTATGTGTTACTGCAGTGTGCAATCACCGCTCCGCACAGTATGTGTTACATTTGGAGTGTATAATCATGCAGCCTGCACAGTGTGTGTACTATCCTCAGTGTATAACCAGCTCGCACACAGTATGTGTACTGCAGTGTGAACACCAGCCCTCCGCACGTAGTGTTGCTGCAGTTGTAATGTTACTGCATGTGTGAATAAGTCACAGCTGTCCGCACAGTTATGTGTTACGGCAGTGTGACTTAATCACATGCTCGCGCACAGTATGTGTTACTGCAGTGTAAATGCTTCAGCAGCAGTATGTGTTACTGCCGTGTATATCAAGCTCCGCACATTTTTCGTTGTGTTATATTATAATCAGCTCCGCACAGTATGTGTTACGCGAGTGTATCACACGTCGCACAAAACTGCGTGCACGTGCACGCTTGCTGTGTTAGTGCTGCATGCTCCCGTGTAACTAACCAGTCCACACTCCAGGGCCTGCTCGGGTAGCAGGAATGCCGCAAAGTCCTTGAGGAGCTGTGGCCAGTCATGGAGAAGCCCCCGCAGACTCTGGTACAAATCCACGGCTGTCCTCTTGTGTCCGCTCGTCTCAAACTGATAAATCATGTGCAGGAACTGTTCATATTTACCAGGCACGTGCTGGAGAGCCTCCCGGACCTGCACACAGGACATGTGAGTATGAAGCACTGCTCTCTGCTAATACCCGCAGGGTCTCCCGGGCCTTCCCTCTGGTAATACCTGCACGGTCTCTGGGACCTGCCCTCTGCTAATACCGTCAGGGTCTCCCGGGCCTGCCCTCTGCTAACACCCACACTGTGTCCCGGGACCTGCCCTCTGCAAATACCCGCAGAGTCTCCCGGTACCTGCTCTCTGCTAATACCTGCACGGTCTCCTGGGTCTGCGCCTCTGCTAATACCGTCCCCACGTCTCCTGGGTCCTGCCGCTCTGCTAATACCTGCACGGTCTCCTGGGTCTGCCCTCTGCTAATACCCGCACGGTCTCCTGGGTCTGCCCTCTGCTAATACCTGCACGGTCTCCTGGGCCTGCTGCTGCTGGCTAATACCTGCAGGTCTCCCGGGACTGCCCTCTGCAATACCGCACGGTCTCTAGGGCCTGCTCTCTGCTAATACCTGGAACGGTCTCCCGGGACCGTGCCCTCTGCTCGATACCCTGCACGGTCTCTAGGGCCTGCTTCTTGCTAATAACCCCGCACGCGTCTCCTGGGCCTGCTTCTCTGGCTAATACCCGCACGGTCTCCCGGGAGCCTGTCTGCTGCTAACTAGCCGCAGAGTCTCCTGGGCCTGCTCTCTGTATAATACCCGCGAACGGTCTCCGGCATGCTCTTCTAATACCCGCAGAGTCTCCTGGCCTGCTCTCTGCTAATACCCGCAAGAGTCTCCTGGCGCTCTCTGCTAATACCTGCACTGTCTCCCGGACCTTCCTCTTGCTAATACCCACTACAGCACGGTCTCCTGCCGCCTCTGCTAATACTGCACGGTCTCTAGAGCTGCCTCTGCTAATACCTGCACGGTATTGGGTCATCTCTGCTAATAGCCTGCCAGTCTGCCTTCTACCCGAGCCTGCCTCTGCTAATACCTGCACGGTCTCCTGGGCCTGCCCTCTGCTAATACCTGCACGGTCTCCCGGGACCTGCCCTCTGCTAATACCCGCACGGTCTCTAGGGCCTGCTCTCTGCTAATACCCGCACGTCCCGGGCCTGCCTCTGGCGTGAAAGCCGCAGCGGTCTCCTGGGCCTGCTCTCTGTGACTGTAATACCTGCACGGGCTGCTCCTGCGCAATGCCTGGGCTCCTGCTCTGCAATACCTGCACGAGGTCTCTAGGGCCTGCTTCCTCTGCTAAACCTGCACGGTCTCCCTGGGACCTGCCTCTTGCTAATACCTGCACTGTCCTCACTGGGCGCTGCTCCTGCGCTATGACCTGCACGGTCTTTCTTCGGGGCTGCTCTCTGCTATACCTGCACGGTTCTCCGGGACGTCTCGGCCCTCTGCTAATACCGCACGGTCTCCTGGGCCTGCTCTCTGCTATACCCGCACGGTCTCCTGGGCCTGCTCTCTGCTAATACCTGGCACGGTCTCCGGGGCCTGCCCTGCTAACTGCGACAGGTCTCCCGGGACCTGCCCGTTGCTATAACTCACGGTCCCCGGGCTGCCCTCGCTAATACCGCACGTCTTCTGGGCGCGGTCTGCTAATACCGCACGGTCTCCTGGGCCTGCTCTCTGCTAATACCCGCACGGTCTCCTGGGCCTGCCCTCTGCTAATACCTGCACGGTCTCCCTGGGCCTGCCTCTGTAATACCCGACGGGTCTCCTGGCCTGCTCTCTGCTAGTGTTAC
This sequence comes from Ascaphus truei, assembly GCA_036426205.1. Lineage (NCBI taxonomy): Eukaryota > Metazoa > Chordata > Amphibia > Anura > Ascaphidae > Ascaphus > Ascaphus truei. The sequence goes on from WSYH01000655.1 coordinate 16,224, forward strand.
CGCACGGCTCCTGGGCCTGCTCTCTGCAATAACCCGCAACGTCTCCTGGGGCCTGCTCTCTGCTTATATACCTGCACGGTCTCCTGTGGCCTGCCCTGCTAATACCCGCACGGTCTACCTGGGCTGCTTCGGCTATACCCGCACTCGTCTCCTGGGCTATGCTCTCTGCTAATAGCCGACGGTCTCATGGCTGCTCTCTGCTAATACCGCAACGGTCTCCTGGGGTGCTCTCTGCTAATACCTGCACGGTCTCCAGGGCCTGCTCTCTGCTAATACCTGCACGGTCTCCTGGGCCTGCTCTCTGCTAATACCCGCACGGTCTCCTGGGCCTGCCCTCTGCTAATACCCGCACGGTCTCTGGCCTGCTCTCTGCTAATACCTGCACGGTCTCCTGGGCCTGCTCTCTGCTAATACCTGCACGGTCTCCCGGGACCTGCCCTCTGCTAATACCTGCACGGTCTCTAGGGCCTGCTCTCTGCTAATACCTGCACGGTCTCCGGGACTGCCCTCTGCTAATACCTGCACGGTCTCCTGGGCCTGCTCTCTGCTAATACCTGCACGGTCTCTAGGGCCTGCTCTCTGCTAATACCCGCACGGTCTCCTGGGCCTGCTCTCTGCTAATACCTGCACGCGTCTCAGGCCTGCCCTCTGCTATCCCCGCACGGTATCATGGGCTGCTCTCTGCTAATACCTCACGTCTCCCGGGACTGCCCTCTGCTATACCTGCACGGTCCTAGCGGCATGCTCTTTGGTAATATCGCACGGTTCCTGGCTGATCTCTGCTAATACCGCCACGGTCTCCTGGGCCTGGCTCTGCTAATACCTGCACGGTCTCTAGGGCTGCTCTCTGCTACTACGAGGTCTGGGACCTGCCCTCTGCTAATACCTGCACGGTCTCCTGGGCCTGCTCTCTGCTAATACCTGCACGGTCTCCTGGGCCTGCTCTCTGCTAATACCTGCCGGTCTTAGGGCCGTGCTCATGCTATACCTGGCCACGCTCCGGCTGCCCTGCTAATACCGGACGGTCTATGGCGCGCTCTCTGACTAGAATACCTGCACGGTCTCCTGGGCTGATCTCTGCTAATACCTGCACGTCTCGGGTGCTCTGCTCATACCCCGGGCAGAGCGCCCCAGACCAGCACGGTCTCTGGCCTGCTCTGCTAATACCAGCACGGTCTCTAGGGCCTGCCTCTGCTAATACGCCGCACATGTCTCCCGGGGACGGGCCTCTGCTAATACCGCACGGTCTCCTGGGCCTGCTCTCTGCTAATACCTGCACGGTCTCAGGGCCTGCTCATGCTAATACTGCACAGGTTCTCCCGAGTAGACCTGCCCTCTGCTATAATGCACGGTCTCCGGGCCTGCCCTCTTGAAATACCCGCACGGTAGTCTGGCCGGTCGCTCGATCTGCTAATACCGCACGGTCTCATGGGGGCCTGCCCTCTGCTAATACCTGCACGGTCTTCCCGGGACGCTAGCCTCTGCTGAATACCTGCACGGTCTCAGGACCTCCCTCTGACTAATACTCGCACGGTGTCTCTGGCCTGCTCTCTGCTAATAAACGCCAGGTCATCCTGGGCCTGCTCTCTGCTAATACTCGCCCGGTCTCATAGGGCTGCCCTCTGCTCATACCTGCACGGTCTCCGGGACCTGCCCGTCTGCAATACAGCACAGGTCTCCTGGGCTGCTGCTATGCTAATACCCGCCGCGGATCTGCTGGGCCGGCTCTGCTAATGACCCGCACGGTCTCCTGGGACTGCTGCTCTGTAATACTGAACGGTCTCCTGGGGACTGACCTCTGCGTAATACCCGCACGGGTCTCGCGGCCTGCTCTCTGCTAATACCCGCATGTCTCTGGCGTATCTGCTCTTGGGTGGGTTCCGGGCATTTTTGGGTATGGGCAATCGGTATGGTTGTCGATGGTCGGTGATCTTCCCCCGGTCCCGACCCCCTTGCCCTCTGCCCCCCAAACCCTCATCTCTTACGCGTGAGGATTTTTTCCTATTATCCACTGAACGTATGCTAGAGTGTGCAGTGTCCGCTGCTGTTCTTGAGTTATGCGCTGGTGTCTCGCATTCTACTCATACGTGTCTCTGCTTTCCTTTTGTCCGTGAGCACTGGTTCCCACCCCCTGCCCCCCGCTTCCCCTTCCCCTCCTCGAACCACACCATTTCTGTTCCCCAATCGGCGTGCCCCTACCCCTCGGTCTATCTAACTCGAGCCGAGCTCGTCTGTCGGCCCGCACCCCTCACTAGTTGGCTCAAGGTAACCAACGTGCTTGGGGGTTGATCGAACGACCGAGTGTTAGCTCTTGGAGAACGGTTGGCTCTGTCGTAGTATCGCGGGGGGGAGCGGAGGGAGGGTCGAGGGGTAACGCGCCCATTTTAACATGGACTATAGGACCCAGGACTTGGGAGGGTTGTGTTTTGTTGGCGGGGGGATGGTTGCGGAGGAGGGGGAGGGATGCAGTTGGCGGAGGTGGGTGGGAGGAGGTGAGAGGGGCGTAGGTTTGGGGTGTGTAGTTTAGTAGAACACTTGAGGCGGTGTCGGGACGTGTCTGCGCGGGGTGGCGCCCTCGCGGCGGGCAGGGGTGGCGTTCAGCGTGGTCCGGGGTAGTGCTGGCATAATACCCACGTCTCGCCGGTGCTTACAAGGCTCTCCTGGGTCGCTAACCTGAAGTCCTGCCTGCCTGCTAATACCGCACGGTCTCTAGCGGCCTCCTCTTGCTAATACTGCACGGTCTCCTGGGCCTGCTCTCTGCTAATACTGACGGTCTCCTGGGCTCTGTGTACTGGGCTCTTCTGCAAATACCTGCACGGTCTCCTGGGCCGCTGCAAATTACGCTGAAGGCTCCGACTGCCCTGTAATAACCTGCACGGATCTGGGGCCTGCTCTTGCTAATACCTCACGGTTCCTGGGCTGCTCTATGCTAATACCTGCACGGTCTCCTCGAGGGTACGCCCTCTGCTTAATACCTGCCACGGTCTCTGGGCATGCCTCGCTGCTAAACCTGCACGGTCTCCTGGGCCTGCCCTCCCATCTGCTAATACCTGACAGCGGTCTCCCGTGGGACCTGCCCATCTCGCTAATGCCGCACGGTAGTCATGGGGCCTGCTCTCTGCTATAGCCCGCGACGGTCGTAACGGGCATGCTCTCTGCTAATAACCTGCAGTCCCGGGACCGGCTCTGCTAAGCAGTCCGGGACTGCCCTCATGCAATACCCGCACGGGTCTCTGGGCCTGCTCTCTGTAAACTGAACGGTGGGTCAGCTGGGGGCGATCAGTTGCCCTCGGTGGTGCAGACGCTGGACGGGTCTCCCGGACAACTGCCTCGCTAATACAGTGCACGGTCATCCTGGGCTGCCCTTCTGGCTAATACCACTGTTTCTACGGCGTTTGTGCGACCGGTCTCTGGGCCTGCTCTAGCTGCTAATACTCCGCGGTCTCATCGGCCTGCCCTCTGCTAATACCTGCACGGTCTCCCGGGACCTGCCCTCTGCTAATACCCGGCACGGTCTCTGGGCGCTGCTCTGCTAAATACCCGCTAACGGTCTCTGGCCTGCTCTCTGCTAATACCGCACGGTCTGCCTGGGTTGCCTCTGCTAATACTGCGGATCCGGCTGCCATTGCTAATACCGACAGGCCCTGTGACTCTGTAATGTACCCGCACGGTCATCCTGGGTACTGCCCTCTGCTATACGCCGCACGTCTCCTGGGACCTGCTCATGCTAATAGCCCCGCAGCGGTCTACGCGGGCTGCTCTCTGCACATGACGTGCACGGTCTATCCTGGGGCCTGCTCTCTGCTACATACACGCACGGTCTCCTGGGCTTGCTCAGTCTGCTAATACCTCGCACGGTCTCATGGGGTCTGCTCTCGTGGCCTAAATACGCTGGCCCGGGTCTTAGGGCCTGCACTCTCTGGTAATAACCCGCACGGCCGCCGGAACTGGCCTCTTGCTAATGCCGCACGGTCGTCATGGGCTGCCCTCTGGCCAATACCCGCGACGGTCTCCTGGGCCTTTGCTGCGCTCTGCCTAATACGCACGGTATCTAGGGCCTATCTGCGTCTGCTAGATACACCGCACGTGCTCCTGGGGCTGCCCTTGCTCATACGCACACCGTGCCCTGGACCTCCCTGTCTGCTAATACACGGGCAGAGTCTCCGGAACCTGCCGCGTATGCTAATAGACCGCGAGAGCTCCGGAACATGCTCCTCTGGTTAATACCCGCAGAGTCTCCCGGAACCTGCCCTCTGCTAATACCCGCAGTCTCCCGGAACCTGCCCTCTGCTAATAACCGCACAGTCTCATGGGACCTAATCTCTGCTAATAACCGCACCGTCTCCCAGGACCTGCCGTCTGCTAATACCCACACGGTCTCCCGGGCCTCTGCTAATACCAGCAGGGTTTCCCGGGACCTGCCCTCTGCTAATACCCACATAGGATATGTGACAAGTATGAAGCACTGCACACTGCTAATATCTAACTCTATTGCACCCAGAACCAAGATAAAGGCATTTAAAGAGAGATTTCTCCATGTTCCGAGTCTGATAGTGAAAGCTGACAGTCATTTACCAATATACAGTTTCCCTATGTCCCATTTGAAGAATACATGGTGTTTTCAGATCACAGGCCTGGGCACAGAGTTGGATTGATCGTTATAAGGCTCCTCACTCACCCTGTTCAGATAAGCCTGAGCAAATGCCATATCCTTTTGCTCCCTGAGAGGGTCTTTCAGCAGGATATTCTCATCATAAAGTAGAAGTAGTTTGGATGTATCCTTGCTGGCGCGTGCACGCCCCCTCCTGCTCCGGACTCGGTGGGAGCTCGGCCCCTTAGTGCTTCCCTTGCGCCTCTCTCCTGAAAATGCAGAACCTGCTATTAAACCTAAGGAGTAAGACCACTGCTCTGCAGAAACCGGGCTCCTGCCTGACCCCTCCCCAATCCCTGCCATGAGCCCACTGGTCGCGCAACCCCGCCACCGAGCCCCTGCCCTCTCGCCCCCCCACTACCGAGCCCCTGCCCTCACAGCCAAGCCCCTGCCAGCCGTGCCCCTGCTCACTAAGCTCCTGCCAAGCTCCCGCACAGGTGCGCCCCCGCCACGATCCCATGCCCGCGTGCCTCTGCCACCGATCCCCTGCCCACGTGAGCCCCCGCCACCGAGCCCCTGCCCTCTGCCAAGCTCCCGCACAGGTGCACCCCTGCCACGATCCCATGCCCGCGTGCGCCCTCCGCCGCCGAGCCCCTGCCCACGTGCTCCCCTCGCAACCGATCTCCTGCCCTCGTTCGCCCCTGCCGCTGTTCCCCTGCCCGGGTGCACACCTGTCATTGATCCCCTGCCCACATGCGCCCCCGCCATCGATCCCCTGCCCGGGTGCGCCCCCATCGAGCCATTGCCCACACGCCCCCGCCAATGAGCCCCCGCACACAATCACAGAATTTGAAGGCAGATCAGAAGCCCTTGGCCACCTTTGCTATGTGCTGTAAAACCTCAGACACTATTTGATCTTTGTTTTTTTTTGTATTTATGATAACCGTATGTGAAGTATTTCCTCACAATTACCCAGAGGCTGCCATTCTGCTTCAGAGAATGATCTGGTTCTAGAACGTCTCCATCTCTGAAATAGGCTTCCCTCCTGCACTTTATGTATCGGAAAGTATCTAATCATCTCCCCCCCCCCCCCCCCCCCCATCTGCCCCTGTCCTCTACCTCGTTTCTATCCTCTAATCCAGAGATGCAGATTTTTTTTGGCTGCGCTTCCCGTGTGCCGGTCCCAGTGCTCGCGCCCCCTCCCCCTCCAGTGACCCGGTGCCAAATGACGCAGTCACGTGACCCCCACAGCGACATATGACACGCGTTACCATGACGCTGCTTCACGTCACGCCGTGTTGTCATGGTGACGTGACCAGAAGCCGCCTGAATCCCAGTAACGTGAGGTTGCAGAGGCCTTGCGAGATCCCCCGACATTTAATTTAAATGCCTCGGGGAAGAGCGCGGGGCCTCTGCAACCGCCGCATCCCCACAGAAAAATCCCAGGACAGATCCCTGAGGCACTCCCCCGGTTACCTCCCCCTTTACCACAATGCCCTGTCGCTGATCCTTCAACCAATGTCATCCATTCTACCACCTTAGTATCCAATCCCAAGCTTGCAACTTGGTTTCCAGTCTTCTATGTGGGACAGTGTGAAGTGCCTTACTCAAACCTAGATAAGCTATATCCACTGCTTCACAATAACCTATTACTTTAGTCACCCAGTCAAAAACAATATTTAGGTTTGTTTGACATGATATCTCTCCCCAGTAAACCCTTACTGCCTGTGATCTTGTAAGTTGGACTTCAGTGTTTCCATTAATTTCCCCAATATGGACGTCAGGCTCACTGGCCTGTAGTTACCTGCCTCTAACCTACTTCCATCTTTGTGAAATGGGACTAGATTTGCGCTTCTCCACTTCATCTTTAACTAAAGCTAATATTAGTGACTTGTTAAATAGCTCTGGTCATGGTGTTGCCAGCATGACTTAAACTCTTAATATCCTTGATGCTTCTTCACATGACCTGAAACGCGTAGAGGTGACATCACCACGCAGTGGAGAGCGGACGAGACGTCGGGAGCTCAACCAGCTGCGGATCCCCCAGCCTCTCACGGGTTATTCCCTTCCTCATAGTAAGCTGTTATAGCAACTGTAGCTTCACCCTGGGACATCACATCTACCGTTCTGTGGGTTTTTGGAGATGGGAACCCCCTTTTAGTGCTTGGGCTGTATGGTCCATCTGGATCTACTAGGATCCTTTTATTATGTGAATTTGTATGTGGATTTATTCTGAGTCAATTTATAAAGTTTTTATCTATTTTGACTGATGGTTTTTTCATATTTATATCCCCGTTCCCTCCCCTTCGGCTGCTAAAACTGAGCAAACATATATATTAAGGTGATCTGCTATACCCATCTCCCTCACTGAGTCTCAAAGATTTTCAGCCACCCATACTCCCTTCCTATAAGAAAATGTGTAAAAAGTTGAACCAAATGATTGGGTTCAATCTCAGAGTTACTTTTCAGAGGAATTTGGACATAAAATTAGCTTGCTACCTTATCGATGGTTGAAGCACCCCAGAACCTCTATACTGTACTTGGTTCTGGTGATTGGGGCATATACTGGGAAACTCCCATTAACCTAGGGACCCCTGCCTGTACCCGGGATACACATATCCCTATGCCCTCATTTACCTTTCTGGTCTGTGCTGAAGCAGGGAAACCTGGAGGTGAGTCGCGCAACTGCTTTCCAGGGAGGATTTTGCCCGGAGGTCTGTGTCCACATGTCCCCGGGAATCTGATCTGTTTCCCGAATACATTTTTGGGGTGGCCAGCAACTTTGGACCCCTTCTACCTAGCCACATTCCGACAACACTTTCACCTCAAACCCCCCCCTCCCCGAAACTTATAGCCGGATAATCTCCACTGGTTAGCACTCCTGGAAAGGTAAAACACACAAATTCTTTATTACAGTACAATACATGTGCCATGACGGGGTTCAAGAGCTGACACTCTAATCTCCCCAATATGGCTCAGAGATAACCAGCCGGGCATGAGACTTATTTTTGGCCTGGTTACCCCCTAACCGTCACACTCTTCTTCTACCTTTCGTTCGACTATTCCTCCTCTTCTGCCTTTAGTCCGACTATTCCTCCTCCTTCTGCCCTCACTTCTTTCACATAAAGAAGGCGGTGTCTCCTTCACTGACTGGGCTATTTTATCTTCTGCTTGGGCCTTTGCACATCTGATTATTTGCTTAGCCTCCTTCTGCCTAATCCAATATAGGTCACTACAGTATCTTCCTTCTTCCGAGTCTGCCTATTGTATATTGCCTAAAAACATCTCTCTTTAGTATTCACAATACCTGTCACCTCATTTGAGAACCATATCCGCTTTATTTTACTTGTGCTCATGTACTCCACTCAAATACCTCCAACCTGCCACAGAATCCCTTAAATAATTCACCATCTTTGAAAAGTTAGCCCTCCTAACATTATAAACCTTAGCTTGTGTCACCCTGTCTTTAAGAGTTTACAGCACATTACAGTGATTATCAATCACTGTGGTTTGTTTAAACACAACTACATTTGATAATGTGTCCCCATTTGTAAGTATTAATTGGAGTATTGGTTCCTTGTGAGTGGGCTCCCTCACCCATTGCTTGAGTGCTGCCCCCTCTGAAACATGTCACTCCACATCTGGTAGATTGAAGTGTCCCATAACAATGACCTCTCCCTTAGTAATCTTAGTGATATCCTCCGTCACCTGCCCAAGGCCTCGTCTTGTCCCGGAGGTCTGTAAATCACCTCAGTACAATGTACCCATTCTCACCAGTTTCCAGTGCCTTGTATTAAAGTTCTTCACATAAAAGGGCGACAGCTCACCCCTTCCGCCCTAAATATTGTGTACCCTAGTTTGGCAGAGTCAAAGTCCTGATTTTCATTGTAATAGCCACAAACTCCAAATTTCCCTCGTTATTATGCAGTTAGTTCTGCTATTTAACTTCCCAAGCTACGAGCATTTGTACACATTGAATGACTATCACAGAGCCCGTGCGTCCCCCGCCTGTATAGTGCTGCTATGAGCAGTAGAGCCGTCTCTCAGAGCTGTGACTCACCTATTGGGGCTGTGTTAGTCTCCACTGGAGCTGGTGAGGAGACGTTGAGGTGACAGGGTGCTTGCTCTGTTCTCGTTTCAGTCACTTCGTCTGTCATCTCTTCCTCTTTCTGTGAGGAGCTCTCCATACCCTCTCCCTCCTCTTCCTCCTCTTCTGGCTCAGAGTTTTCCTCCTGGGAATTTTCCTCCTCTGATTCTCCTTCCTGACTGAGACGGGTCTCGGATGCCAGCCACGTAAGCTTCTCCATGGTCTCCTGTCACCAGAAAGAGCGGTAACACAGCGCACTTGGACAGACCCTGATACTGTCAAGGGACCCGACACGCAGAGCCAATCACACTGTGCCAATCATCAGCATCTTCACATCTCCAATAAACACTCACTTTATTAAAGCAGCACTGATCCGGGGGCGCACACATACTGTACACACAGATGTATATATACACATACATACTGTAAAAATGTGCACACAGTACGCAACACTAATATATATAAATACATACTGTGCAGGCACATACTACGCACATATAAACATACTGTACGCACATGCGCACGCACACACACACACTGTACACACATGCGCACGCACACACACACACTGTACACACACACTATACACACACACACACACACTGTACACACACACTGTACACGCACACTGTACACGCACACACACACTGTACACACACACACTGTACACACACACAAACACTGTACACGCTATACAGATACACACACGCGATACACGCTGTACAGATGCACACACGCTGTACAGATGCACACACGCTGTACAGATGCACACACGCTGTACAGATGCACACACGCTGTACACACACTTCCCTCTCACTCAGTTTGATATCAACACTCGCTCCCTCCCCACCTGGAGTTCTGGCACAGACAGCACAGACTCTTCCGATGCAGAGGACATTTCTTCTTCATCTTCATCCTGTGTCAGGTCATCAAAGTCCTCCTCCTCTTCCTCCTCCTGGCCGTCCTTGTCGTTGCCGCTTTCCTGCCGGCCCGAGGGGCTGGATGAGTCATGGTGTGTCCCCACGGGGCTGCCCATGTCAACATCACCATCTGTTGAAGATGAGGTGTTTTTAGGGGACTCCTCAGGATGTACAGCTTCCAGACTCTGCCTCCCCTTGGTCTGACTTCGCTTCTCCTCATCCTTGGCCGGATGCAGGCCGTGCCTCTCCTCACCCTGAGGCTCCTGTGTGTCTCCTGGGTCTTCAGGTGCCGCCTGCTCTGCCTTCATCAGGAGAACGGCCTGGGGTGGAGAAGACACATCCACATTCTGCTCTTCAATGTACACTTCTTTGACTTCTGACTGCTCTGGTCTCAGATGTCCCTCAGGCTTTGCCCTCTGTGCTGAATGGGTGTCACATTCAGACTTTATCTCAGGCTTCTCATCCACTGGGGACCGTGGAAAAGAAGGGCAATTATCCTCTTCCAAAGGGTCACTCTCCTCTTTTCCAGCAACAGGTCCCCTCCCCTCTGGAGGAGCAGGATTGTTCCCCTCTCCCACAGGTGCAGAATGCCCACCATTGTCTTGTGCAGTGTCTCCCCCTTCTTGTTCGAGGCCTCCCCCGTCTCCTGTCGTGTCTCCCCCCTCTTGTTCCGGGCCTCCGTTCTCTTCTGCAGAGTTCACATATTGTTCAGGGCGGCCTCCGTTCTCTTCTGCAGAGTCTCCCCCCTCTTGTTCCGGGCCTCCGTGTTCTTCTGCAGACAGTCCATCTTGTTCCGGGCCTCCCCCCTCTCTGGCTGTAGCTGGGCTGCCCTCCTCTTCCAACTTGATATTTCCGGTGAAGCAGTCCCATGCCTCCTTTGGAATTTTGACTTTGTCTTTTGAATCGTCTGTCTCCTCCTCACTTTTTACATCGCAGTCTGTGTCAGACCCAGGTGTCGGAAGAATGGGAGCAGCGACAAGGTCCTCAGAGGTTGCAAGTCGCGCGGTGGCCACAGTCTGGCTGAGAGGGAAGTGGGTTGGATTGAGCAGTAAGGTGGTGACAGGAATCCCAACTCCGGTGCCCAAAGGTTGGATCACACCACACGCAGTGCCCAGACTCACAAGCTTCAGGGCTCCATTGGGCACAGCAAAGATGACATGAGGTGAATTAATGAAGGGAGCAGCTCTGAGCCCAAGGGTCCTGCTCACCGTCTTTCTCCTGGGCACCCTGCGTATTAAGGGCTTCCTCACCCTCTGGGTGGTCAAAGCAGGCAGCATCATTTTGGGCTGGGTCACAGGAACCTGGGCGACAGAAGTAGGCTGCAGGGTAACAGGTATTTGGCGGCCTCTCCCATCAGAGGGCAGAGGGACACACAGCTCCAGGGCTTTACGCCAACCTGGCATGCTGATGGGATGTATGCCTGTGATGCACTGCAGAGACACAGCGGGCTGAATGGGAGGAGGTGCTCGCTCAGATATTTTAACGGGCAGTGGCTGTGGGGCATACGGTTTGGAGGCTGTTTTAGGAAGGCAGCTGGCACTTGCACTGCAACTGGGCTGGATGAGAAGGGGCTTCAAGATGGAAGATCTCTTCTGGCGCCAGGCTCTGCGGGAAAAACGGCTGGACAGGGGTTTCAGTGTGAGTGTCAGGCCAGGAGGAATGAGCAGAGGGTACTTGCTGGCTCTGGATCTGGAGTCAGAGCCCTGGGCAGCTTTTTCTTGATTCTCCATCTCTTCCTCAATGCACATGAAGCTGGCCTGCAGGAGCAGAGAAAGCTCAGCATGGAACCACAAGAGGCAGTTAGTCTATAATAACAGTCTCTGTTTATTGCATGTGTGTATGTGTGTATGTGTGTGTGTGTGTATATGTATATACACATACATACACACACAAACACACGACCATGCTTAGGCTCTGGCTCTCCCCTCATGCTTGACCATGCTTAGGGTCTGGCTCTCCCCTCATGCTTGACCATGCTTAGGGTCTGGCTCTCCCCTCATGCTTGACCATGCTTAGGGTCTGGCTCTCCCCTCATGCTGACCTGCTTAGGGTCTGGCTCTCCCCTCACTCTTGACCATGCTTAGGGTCTGCTCTCCCCTCCCGCTTGATCCGGCTTAGGTCTGGCTCTCCCCTCATGCTTGACCATGCTTAGGGTGCTGGCTCTCCCTCATGCTTGACCATGCTTAGGGTCTGGCTCTCCCCTCATGCTTGACCATGCTTAGGGTCTGGCTCTCTTGTAGACATTGCACACTTAAAGAAAGAGAATCCTAGATCCCATTACCTTGAGCCAGAAGGGTAGCCGGTGCTTCTCTCTCTCCACCGGCGGTTTAGCATCGTGCGGCAGGACATCGTCACAACATTTAAACATGATGGGAAGCAGCTTTGTCTTCTTGTAATACTGAGAGAGAGCAGAAGGATTAGAGGCATGTGTGACATTCAACCCAGGAGTCACAGTACATCCTTCCCATGTGTGTGTGTGTGTGATCTGATGTGTGTGTGTGTGTGATCTGATGTGTTTGTGTGTGTGTGTGTGTTATCTGATGTGTGTGTGTGTTCTGATGTGTGTGTGTGTTCTGATGTGTGTGTGTGTGAGTGATCTGATGTGTGTGATCTGGTGTGCGAGTGAGTGTGATCTGGTGTGTGTGTGATCGTGTATGTGTGTGTGTGTGTGTGTGTGATCGTGTGTGTCAGTCTGTGGCTCAGGCACCAAAAAAATAGTAGATTATAAACTCTTTGGAGCTTCCTCTCCGGAAGGTGGGAGAAGGAAATCAGGTGAAAGCAAAACTGTTCTCACGGAGCATAGTATATGAGCCTAGATCTAAAACCCAGGTTACTAATAAAACAGCAGGCAGGGAAAGTAACCCATGTGGCACAGTCACAATCGTGCCCTAAAAGAAACCAATCTGTGGCCACCAAGGTCGCACAAAACATGTCAGCGCCTTACATTCCAGTTTAGCAATAAGTGCACCTGAGCTGCATTGTTTCACTGTGACGTAGAACCATAGTTTGTGTCCGGAGAAGGCACAGACAGGAGAGTACAACACATGCAGGACATCTCACACACCTCAGCTACAGTGCTTGTGTGGGGTTTCCACCAGTGCTTAGAGGAAAAGTAAGCAGGGGCCCTTTGTGCATGTAGTGAACATGTGCAGGACATGCAGGGTGTGTAGACAGCCTATGTGTAGGGCATGCGTGTGCAGGTTGTGTAGACAGCATATGTGCAGGGCAAGTGTGTTACCATGGCAACGTGACGTCACATGACCCCGCGCTTCATTTGACGCCGGGTCGAGCAGGGGGTGGATGGGCGGTCTGGCGCAGAGGAGAGCAGGCAGGGGTGTGCACGGGGAAAAGTTTGCGCACCCCTGTACTATTGTATACACCAAGGTCTCCCCAATGCACAGACACACCTTAATTATATTGTCGGGGGTCTTCTTCAGGATCAGGTTTTTTATGCGCACGGTCAGCTGATGGGCAGTCTTGGCTGTTAGCAGGTACTTGCTGATGAGAGTCTTTGATAACTCAGTCCCCTCAAAATGTTTCAGTCCTAAAGCTAATAAACTAATGGACAGATAAGGCAAATTAGATGGATGTGTGTGCCAGGCATATAATCAGAGATAAGACAGAGGCAAATGTTCACTCAGCTCAGACCCAGTACCAGCCAGCACCTAGTTTCATTCATAAATCAACAATGATAAAGCAATAATTAAACTGAGGTATAAGGCAAAAATCTTAAACCTGAGTTTGTGTCAATGGTTACACTGTACAAAGCGGTGTCCAGCAGTTACACTGTACAAAAGGGCTGTCCAGCGGTTTAAAGGTACCACAAAGCGGTGTCAGCAGTTACAAGTAAAAGGGGGGTGTCCGGCGGGTTACCCACTGTACAAAGCGGGTCCCAGCGGTTGTTACACTGTACAAAGCGCGTGTCAAGGTTACACTGTAAAAAGCGGTTGTCCAATAATACACTGGACAAAGCGGTGTCTGCGGTGGACCTGTACAAAGCGGTGTCAAAATATACACTGTCAAAAGCGGTGTCCAGGGTTACACGACACAGCGGTGTCCACCGTGTACCACTATACACAGCGTGTCCAATATATACCACTGTACAAAGCTGTGTACTGCGGGTACATGTTACAAAAGCCTGTTGTTCCAATATATACAACTGTACAAAGCGGGTTGTCACAGGCCGTTTACACTGTACAAAGCGGTTGTCCAGCGGGTTTTACACTGTTCAAAGCGGGGTTGTCCAGCGAGTTACAACTGTACAAAGAGTGGGGTTGGCCAGCGGTTACACTGTACAAAGCTGTGTCCAGAGGTGACAATATCAAAGCTGTTGTCCAGCGGTTACACTATACAAAGCTGTGTCAGCGGTTACACTGGACCAATGAGCGATGTCCAGCGGTTACACTGACAAAAGCTCGATATGTCCAGCGGTTACACTGTACAAAGCGATGTCCAGAAGGTACACTGTACAAAGTGTGTCAAACGGTTACACTATACAAAGCTGTGTACAGCGGTTAAACTAGACCAAAGCTGTGTCCAGCGGTTCACTGTACCAAGCTGTGTCGCGGGGACACGATACAAAGCTTGTTCCAGCTGTTAAACTGTACAAAGCTGTGTTCAGCGGTTACACTATACAAAGCTGTGCTACAACGGTTAACGGTCTACAAAGCTGTGTCAGCGGTGGGTTACACGGTTACAAAGCTGTGTCCAGCGGTTGACACTGTACAAAGCTGTGGCCAACGGTTTTATATATACAAGCTGTGTCCAACGGTTACACTGTCAAAGCTGTGTCCTCCAACTGTTACACATACCAAAGCGTGTCCAGCGGTTATACTATACAAAGCTGTGTCCAACGGTACACTGTACCAAGGTGTGTCCAGAGGTTACACATACAAAGCTGTGTCCAGCGGTTACACATACAAAGCGGGTAACGGTTACCACGTACAAAGCTGTGTCCAGCGTTACACTGTACCAAAGCTGGTCCAACAGTTAACCTGTACAAGCGGTTGGTCCAGCGTTTACACTATACAAAGCGTGTCCAGCGGGGTACACTGTACAACCGCTGGGTCCATACGGTACACTATACAAGCTGTGTCCAGCGGTACACTATACAAAGCTGTGTCCAACGGTTACACTGTACAAAGCGGTGGTCCAATTATACATATACAAAGCAGGTGTTTTTTGTCCAGCCGTTACACTGTACAAGCTGTGTCCAGCGGTTAATGTCACAAGCTGTGTCAGCGGTTAACTGTACAAAGCTGTGTCACGCGGTGAATGTCCCAAAGCTTGTGTCCAACAGTTACACTCTACAAAGCTTGCTTGTTCCAAGGGTACATGTAAAAGACGGTGTCCAACGGGGATCTACACTATACAAGCTGTGTCAGCGGGTTTAATGTAAAAGACTGTGGCCAACGGTTACATATACAAAGCTTGTGTCCGCGGTTACATGTACAAGATGTGTCCAGCGGTTTTACCCACTGTACAAAGCTTGTCCAGGGTACAATGTACAAAGCGTTTTGTCCAACGGTTATAATGTACAAAGCTGTGTTCCAACGGTTAAACGGTACAAAAGCTTGTCCAACGGTATACTCTACAAAGCTGGTACAAACGGTTACACATACAACGCATGGGTGTCCAGCGGTTACCACTATACAAAGCGGTTGTCCAGCGGTTACACTGTACAAAGCGGTGGTCAAATATAACAATCGACAAAGCTGTGTCCAGCGGTTACACTGTACAAGCTGTGATCCAGCGGTGACCACATACAAAAGCGGGTTTTTGTCCCAACGTTACACTATACACAAGCTGTGTCCAGCGGTTACACTGCACAAAAGAGTTTGTTCTTTTTGGAACCTGTTCTGTGGCATCCTTTCGGTAAATCCCACTTTCTTCTGGGATTTCATTATGCCGCTTCGTTTTCACCTCCCCTTTTTGATGTGTTGTCGCGTATCAATTCGCCCTTTCCTATTCCGTCCCCTCTCAGCTTCTTATTCCGGTCGTTGCCTTCCCAAATTCCTACCCTCTTCCGTCCTATGTCCTTAACACTTCCTACTTATCATTGGGGTTTGCTCTTTCTGTCGTCCCCTCCCTTGTTGCCTGCCCCGGCGACACTAAACGTTGGCTCAACGATCCATCTTAATAATTCAAAGCATCGCTTTCCTTGCTTGGTCTTGTTCTAGGCCGACAGATCTGCTTTCTGCTTGTCTTCACTCCCGGTCTGTTCGCCCCTTTATCATTGCTATTCCTCTGCACATTCTATTGACTCTTGTAGCTCGTATCTTCTGCTCGCCTCCGCCCCCTCCGCCACGCTTCAGGAGGTTCTGGTGTCCCATATCATACTTCTTAACCCCCGCCCCCACTCGTCCGTTAGGTGTTTGGTAGCTCCCCGGTCCGGGCCTAGACTCTGCCGCCAACAAACCGTGCCTCTCATTGTTGGCGTGCTTTCTACGTGATTTATGTACCCATGTTCACCATGCTCCCTTCATCCTTGTTCCGAATTTCAACCGCCAGGTCCTCTCACCATCCCACTTTCCTACTCACAAACATTTTTCTGAACCCGTCTTCCGTACAGTAGCTGGACAGTTATCCCCTACTCCATGCTGTACCTGGGGTTTTTCATCATCAAACGTGAGGACATTTCCAAACCCAGCGAATCTTGTTTTTTCGCCTGTCCTACTTTCGGTAGGTGTCCCTTCTCTATCTCTCACTCCTAGCTCAGATTTCCTGCCGTTGCCCTCCTTCCTCCACTCTTAGCCACTTCTTAATCAATCGTCCCTCTAGGTTTCTTCTCCCCTCGTCTTCTTGGTAGACCTTCTCTTGTCACTGTGTCCTAATTTTTTTCTGTTTGTTTTCTCCTTACTTCCGATGTATCCCCCCATCCTGGCTATCTTTTTGTGCTACTTTCGTTGTTGCCGTTAGAGTTTTCCTACTGGTGGTCTACCCTACCTCAGTATCGTCCTGGCTTCTCCCCTTACATTGCTTCCGCCGACCACCATTATGCACTTCTCCTTTCTCTTCCTCCGGTCTACCTTTCGTATGTCCGGGTTCGATCTCCTTTCGTTCCCTTCTGCTTTCCTCTCCTTTGTTTCCCCTCTACCTACCGCCTTTTTTTTTATCAGCTACTTCTCTTCCTAATCCCTACGGCCCCCCTCTCTCCACACTCTTCCCCCAATCCTTTTGCGCGCTGTCCTTGCTTTCTCTCTCTCTCATTTCCTCGCCCATGCTTTCCTCTTTTTCTTTTTTTCCCTCGGTTTGCTTAACTACCCCTTCTACTTCTACGGCATTCTTTATACCGGTGGTTTTTTGCTCCTAGTATTTTTCCTGCTTCCCTCCTCATATCTGTCTCTCCGGGCCCCCTTCTTGACTATTGCTTTTTACCCGATAATATTTTTCCCATTATTTGGGCTGCTTTCTCTGTCCGTTTGCCGCTGCGTTATGAAAACCTGGCCTGGTTCCTCCATTCCTCTAGTAACGTTCATGAGTTGTTCTTTAAACGTCGCACTTCAGTCGCACACTTCTAACCTATTATATTTTAAGGAGTCCTCTCATTGCTGTTTACTACCTTGTCTTCTTTCTTTGCCACCCTCTCTGACTTTAGTTCTCCTATTGCAACACCCCTCGTTCTGGCTTTCCCTCTAAGTTTACTTTGGCCCTTTTATCCAGATCCCCTATTTGCTCCAAGTCCTTGTTCTCGATTGTTTACGTCTTATTCTATTTTTATTTGCTTTTCTTTGTTTACTAATTCCTTGCCTTCACCAATTTTGTTTTCCCCTTTGCTCTTGTATACTGTTGCCTGTCTTTTTTCTTCTCCTCAGCCTCCAATGCTGCTTTTTTCTGTTTCTGTTATTGCCTCCGCGGGGCTCTTTGTGCGGTCTATAGATGTCTTTCGTAATTTTAGCTTGGTTTCCTTTTTCATATGAGTTGTATTTCCACTGGGTCCCCGCTTTCCGGTCTTTATCCTTGTTTCGCTCCGCTTTTTTTTGGTTTGTGCTCGACTTTCAAAAGAGGGCCTACATCTAATGTCCTATTCGACAGATTTGCGCGGTTTGTTCTTTTTACTATAATGTTCATTTCCTTTTTTCTTATCGTCCTTTCCTCCCCAGTGCCCTTACCGCCTGTTACTCCCTTATTCTGTATTTTTTGTTACCCTTTCTTTTTTGATTGGTCCTTCTTTTCATCCCTCCCTTTTACCTCAACGTGTCTACCGCTCCGCTTTCCTCATTGTCAGTGTAAGTCGACCTTCCTTATTCCATGTTTCCAAACCCCCGCATCTTTCTGCTTGATCGTAATTTTTTCTCTCCTATATGCTTTTTGTCACTCACCTCCCCTCGTCTTTACCTCCGCCCTTGCTACGTTCCCCGCGTGTTCCTTGTCCTGCCCGCCTTAAGCGAGTTTTCTCCCCAGACGGCCCTATCCCTGTCCATGATTAATTTCTCTACTCCCAAGTTTTTTCTTTCCCTGCCCTCTTTTTTTGATCTTTCCTCTCTTGGCCTCTTTCCTTGCCCTTCCTTCTTCCGCGCGTTACTTCCTCCTTTGCTCCTTCTCTCTTTTTTTATTTTTTTCGTTTCCTCTCTCTACATTTTTTCATCCCATCGTGGACCTACTCTCGTCTTCCATATTGGTTTTCTTTGAATTGGGTTGGGGTTTTGTTTCCCGGTCTCTTCCGATCTTCTCTTTTTTCTTCGCTACCGATACTTTTTTTCTCCTTTTTCTACTCCACCCCTGTTTTTATTTCTTCCCCCGCGATAGTCTCGACCATCCTATTTGATCCTCGTTACCTTATTATTTGATCAACTCTCGGTTTACTTTGGTTTATGCCTGCTTCGTCCCCGACATCAAGCTTGCCCACTCGAGCTTCTTCTAGCTGTACTAGAGGTCTATGCAACAAAAGAATTTATTATCCTTTGGCCTCTTCCAAACATATATTATTCTCGCTTTTAATCGTCCTGCCAGACCTTTTTTAATTCTTTTCCTGCTTCTTTGGTCTCGTCTATTACGTGGACTAGCGTATTCTTGATTTTATTTTCTCGATTGTTTCTGTTCCCAGTGACAGCGCCCCCGCTTCTTCTTGGGCCTACTCGCTTCTCCTGCCGTGAGCCATTCTTTGAGTTGTCTCTCTCGGCTGCATTTTGTTTGCCTCGAACCCTTGGCCGCTGCTGACTGTGTGGTCTTTGGCGACTGTCGGATCTATTTTCCTCTTGATCTTTTGATCTTTTCGAGTTTACCCCTCTCTGTTTTCACGTTCTTTTTTTCCTGTTTTTTTGCACCTCTATTTCCTTACGAGTTTTAGTATCGCTTGCCTTCGCCGCTCTTTTTGGTTACGTTTCCTCGCCTCGTTCTTTGTCCCCTCCGGCGTTTGATTTGTTTTACTTTCTCTGGTCCCCCGCTTTTTCCCCCTTTTTTTTCTTTCGCTCTTCTAACCTTTCCGCTGTTTCGCCTCCTACCTAGTTTGCTGGTGATATGTACCTCTCCTCACCGTCCATCCTCCCCACTCCTTTTCAAGACTTTTCTGCGCGTCTCGAGGTCTGCTTTCCCGTCTAATATCTGGTCGTTATGTGGCTAATTTCCTTGTTGGCCTTGTGTTGCGGTGTACTCGCCCTCTCTAATTTAAGTTTGCGTGTGGTAAGCATGTTATAGTCTCGTTATTCTTTCCGCGTTCCACTCGTCCTCGGGTCTTGAAAGGATTATGGTGGAATAATTTTAGGCGAGTGTTCCCTTGGTTCCCTTATTTGGCCGGTAACATCACAACTGCTTTCTCTAACACTCTTGAGGACTC
Source organism: Ascaphus truei (assembly GCA_036426205.1). Taxonomy (NCBI): domain Eukaryota; kingdom Metazoa; phylum Chordata; class Amphibia; order Anura; family Ascaphidae; genus Ascaphus; species Ascaphus truei. Next base: position 35,597 of record WSYH01000655.1, read on the forward strand.
TACTTTCGTTTAGTGCCCTCTCCTTTCTGTGACCAATACACTGTCTCGGAGCACTCTTATCCATCTGGGTGTCGTCTCTCTTTTTCTCCGCCTTCTCTAGCTTATTCCCCCTGCCTTTCTCTGCTCGGCCGGGATAAACCCCTTGTTTACGATTCCCCTTCCCTCTGCCTCCCTGCGTTTCCGATTATACTTTCCTTTTTCCTTTCTCTTCACCCCCCTAGCGGAGCTCATTCTTGCACACTGTGTACAATACTCTCTTTCCTTGGTGTCAGGGGTACACTTACAAAGCGGTGTCCAACGTTACCAATATACAAAGCTGTGTCCAACGGCTTACACTATACAAAAGCTGTGGCCAACGGTTACAGCTACAAAAGCTGTGTCAAGCGGTGGTAAACTGTACAAAGCGGGGAGGTGCCGCGGTTGACACTGTACAAAGCTTGTGTCAAGCGGTTGGGTACATTACAAAGCTGTGCTCCAGCGGTTGACAATGTAAAAGCCGGGTCCAACGGGATTTCTACTATACAAAGCTGTGTCCACGGTTAAACACTGTACAAAGCTGTTCCAGTTACACTATACAAAGCGTTGTTCACGTACCTATCAAGTCAATGTGTTAACCATACAAGCTGTGTCCAACGTTACATGTACAAAGCTGGTGTCCAGCGGTTTACACTCTCAAAGCTGTGTCCAGCGGTTTACACTGTACAAGCGGTTGTGTCCATCGTTAACTGTACAAAAGCTTGTCCAGCGTTAACTGTACAAAGCTGTGTCCAAACGGTTGACACTTACAAATGCGGGTGTCCGCGTTTACACTAACAAAAGCTGTGTCCCGGTTACACTGTCACATACAGCGTGCTCCAACGGTTACACTGTACAAAGCTGTGTCCAGCGGCTAGGTTCACTACACTGTACAAAGCGGTGTCCAATATAACACTATACAAAGCTGTGTCGCCGGTTAACTACAAGTGTGTCCAGCGGTTTACACTGTACAAAGCTGTGTCCAGCGGTTACACTGTACAAAGCTGTGTCCAGCGGTTACACTTACAAAGCGTGTCCAACAGTTTACACTATACAAAGCTGTGTCCCACGGTTCCAATGTACAAAGCGGTGTCCAACGGTTACACTATACAAAGCTGTGTCCCGCGGTTACACTGTACAAAGCTGTGTCCACGGTTAAACTGTACAAGCTGTGTCCAGCGGTTACACTGTACAAAGCTGTGTTCCAGCGGTTTACAAGTACATCTGTGTCCAGCGTTACACTGTACAAAGCTGTGTAACGGTTTAACTGATACCAAAGCTGTGTCCAACGGTTACAACTAACAAAGCTGTGTCCAACGGTTATACTATACAAAGCTGTGTCCACGGTACACTATACAAAGCTGTGTCCAGCGGTTACACTATACAAAGCGGTGTCCAGCTGTTACACTGTTATACAAAGCGGTGTCCAACGGTTGACACTGTACAAAGCTGTGTCCAGCGGTTACACTATACAAAGCTTGATCCAGACGGGGTTTAACACTGTACAAAGCGTGTCCACGTTACACTATAAAACAAAAGCTGTGTCCAGCGGTACACTGCTACAAAGCCTGTGCCAGCGGTTTACACTGTACAAAGCTGTGTCCACGGTTACACTGTACAAAGCTGTGTCCAACGGTTTCACTGTACAAAGCTGTGTCAACGGTTACACTGTACAAAGCTGTGTCCACGGTTACACTGTACAAAGCTGTGTCCACTCTTACACTATACAAGCGGTGTCCAACGTTACACTGTCACTGGTCCAGCGGTTCACGTACAAACGCTGTGTCCAGCGGTTACACTATAACAAAGCGGTGTCCAACAGTTACACTATACAAAGCTGTGTCCCAACGGTACACATACAAAGCTGTGTCCAACGGTTACACTATACAAAGCTGTGTCCACGGTTACACTACAACAGCTGTGTCAGCGGTTACACGTACAAAGCTGTGTCCACGTTTACACTATAAAAGCTGTGTTCCAAGCGGTTCCTATATCACTATAAATGTTGTCAACGGTTACACTGTACAAAGCTGTGTCCAGCGGTACACTATACAAAGCTGTGTCAACGGGTTACACATACAAGCTGTGTCCAGCGTTACACTGTACAAAGCTGTGTCCAGCGGTTACCTTACAAGCGGGTCAACAGTTACATATACAAAGCTGTGTCCGCGGTTTACACTGTACAAATGTGTCCACGGTTTACACTATACAAAGCTTGATTTATGTCCAACGGTTACACTGACAAAGCTGTGTCCCGCGGTACACTATACAACAGCTGTGTCCAAACGGTTACACTGTACAAAGCTGTGTCCACGGTTTACACTGTACAAAGCTTTGTCCAACGGTTACACGATACAAAGCCCACTTCAGGGGGTCCAGCGGTACACTACAAAGCTGTGTCCACGGTTACACATGCTTACAAGTACACTGTGTACCAGCGGTTACACTGTACAAAGCTGTGTTCCGAAGTCCAGTGGTACACTGTACAAAGCTGTTGTCCAACGGTTACATGTACAAAGCTGTGTCCACGGTTACACTATACAAAGCCGTGTCCAACGTTACACGATACAAAGCTGTGTCCAACGGTTTACACTATACAAAGCTGTGTCCAGCGTTATTACACTATACACAAAGCTGTGTCCAACGCTTAAACTTTAGTACAAAGCTGTGTCCAGCGGGTTACACTATACAAAGTGTGTCCCAACGGTTACTACTATACAAAGCGGTTTGTACAGACGGTTAACTATACCAAACGTCGGTGTCCAACGGTTTACCTATACAAAGCTGTGTCCAACGGTTAACACTGCTTACCAAAAGCTGTGTCCAGCGGTTACAGATACAAGCTGTGTCCAGCGGTTACACTGTACAAAGCGTGTGTCAACCGGTAACTGTACAAAGCTGTGCCAGCGTGTTACAACTATACAAGCTGTGTCCACGGTTACACTAGTACAATAAGCTGTGTCCAGCGGTTTACACTGTACAAAGCTGTGTCCAGCGGTTTAACACTAGGTACAAAAGCTGTGTCCAACGGGTTACACTGTCAACAGCTGTTGTCCAGCGGTTACACTATACAAAGCTGTGTCCAAGGTTACACTGTACAAAGCTGTGTCCAACGGTTACACGTACCAAAGCTGTGTCCAACGGTTACACTCATACAAAGATTTGTCCAAAGGTTACACTGTACAAAGCGGTGTCCAGGTTACACAAAAGCGTGTCCAGCGGTTACACTATACAAAGCTGTGTCCAGCGGTGAGTCCACTAGTACAAAGCTGTGTTCCAAACAACGGCTTACAACTGCTACAAAGCTGTGTCCAACGGCTCTAATACTGCAAAAGCTGTGTCCAACGGTTCACTATACACCTGTGTCCAACGGTACTATACAAGCGTGTCCAGCGGTTACACTGTACAAAGCTGTGTCCAACGGGTACATATACAAAAGCTGTCAGCGGTAACTAACAAGCTGTGTCCAACGGTTACACTGTACAAAGCTGTGTCCACCGGTTACAACTATTACAAAGCTGTGTCCAGCGGTTACACTGTACAAGCTGTGCCCAACGGTTACACGTCAAAGCTGTGTCACGGTTACACTTACAAACTGGTCCATGGTTACACTGTACAAACCTGGTCCAAAGGTTATACTATCAAGCTGGTCCCATACATGTTACTACATATACAAAGCGTGTCCACGGTTACACTAAAAGCTGTGTCCACGTGTTACACTGTACAAAGCTGTGTCAACACGGTACACTATACAAAGTGTGTCCACGTTACACTACAAAGCGTTTCCAGCGGTACAGTACAAAGCTGTGTCCACACGGTTTACACTGTAAAAAGCTGTGTCCCACGGTTACACTATACAAAGCTGTGTCCAGCGGTTACACAGGTACAAGCTGTTCCAGCGTTACACTGTACAGCTGGGTACAAGGTTACATGTCAAAGCTGTGTCCAACGGTTACACTAGTACCAAAAGCTGTCAAGGTGGTCCAACGGTTACACTATACAAAGCTGTGTCAACGGTACACTAGTACAAAGCTGTGTCCAACGGTTACACTGTACAAAGCTGTGTCCAACGGTTTAACTAGTACAAAGCTGTGTCCCGGTTACACCTACAAGCTGTGTCTACGGTTACACTGTATCAAAGCTGTGTCCAGCGGTTACACTATACAAAGCGGATTGTCCAACGGTTTACACTATACAAAGACGCTGTGTCCAACGGTTACACTATACACAAGCTTGTGTCCAGCGGTTACACTGTACAAAGCTGTGTCCAACCTGATACACTGATACAAAGCGGTGTCCAACAGTTACACTGTACAAAGCGTGTGTCAACGGTTTCACTGTACAAAGCTGTGTCAACTGTTACACTATCAACAAAGCTGTGGTCCACGGGTATTTTATCAACTACTGTACAAAGCTGTGTCAGGGTTACACTGTACAAAGGCTGTGTCCAGCGGTTCACAACTGTACAAAGCTTGTCCAGCGGTTATTAAACCCACTGTAAAAAGCGGTGTCCAGCGGTACATGTACAAAGCTGTGTCCAACGGTTACACTGTACAAAGCGTGTCCAACGGTTACACTGTACAAAGCTGTGTCCAACGGTTACACTATACAAGCTGTGTCCACGGTTACACATGTACAAATGCTGTGTCCACGGTTACACTGTACACAGCTGGGTGCCAAGCGGTCTACACTATACACAAAGCGGTGTCACAGACGGTGAGTTACACTGTACAAAAGCGGTTCACGTCAATATACACGTTACACTATACAAAGCGGGGTGTGTCCAACGGTTACCACTGTACAAGCTGTGTCCAGCGTTTACACTGTCCAAAGCTGGTCCAGCGTTACACTACAAAGCGGTGTCCAACAGTTACACTATACAAAGCTGTGTCCAGCGGTTTAAATGTACCCAACAAGCTGTGTCCAGCGGTTACACTATACAAAGCTGTGTCCAACGGTTACACTGTAAAGAGTGTTGTCCAGCGGTTTACACTGTACAAGCTGTGTCAACGGTTACACGTACAACAAAGCTGTGTCACCGGTTACACTGTACAAAGCGGTGATTGTCCAGCGGTTACACGACTCAAAAGCTGTGTCCAACGGTTACATAGTACAAAGCTGTGTCCACGGTTTACACTATACAAAGCTGTGTCCAACGGTTACACTGCTTACAAAGCTGTGTCCAGCGGTTACACTGTACAAAGCGGTGTCCAACGTTACACTATACAAAGCGTGTGTCCACAGCGGTATTACAATGTACAAAGCTGTGTCCAGCGGGTTTTACTATACAAGATTGTGTCCAACGGTTACACTATACAAAGCTGTGGGTCCAGCGGTTACACTATACAAAAAAGCGGTGTCCAGCGTTACACTGTACAAAGCGTGTGTCTATCACTAATAGAACGGTTACAGTACAAAGCTGTGTCCAGCGGTTTAAAGGTTACGGTACACTTACAAAGCGTGTGTCCAGCGGTTTACACTGTACAAAGCGGTGTCCAGGTTACACTATACAAAGCTGTGTCAAAGGTTACAATATACAAGCTGTGTCCCAGGTTTACACTGTACAAAGCTGTGTCCAAGCGGTTGACACTGTACAAAGCTGTGTCCAGCGGTTTACCCAACTATACAAAGCTCGTGTACCACGTCCAACGGTTCACATCACTGTCACAAAAAAGCTTGGTCCAGCGGTCTATTACACTATACAAAGCTGTGTCCAAGGTTACACTGTACAAAGCTGTTGTCCAGCGGTACACTGTACAAAGCTCTGGTTAGGTTCCAACGTTACACTGTACAAAGCTGTGTCCAACGGTTACCACGTACAAAGCTGTGTCCAACGGTACACTGTACAAAGCTGTGGTCCACGGTTACACTATACAAAGCGTGTCCAACATATACACTATAAAAAGCTGGTGTCCAACGTTACACTGATACAAAGCTGTTCCCGCGGTTACACTATACAAAGCTGTCGCGGTTACACTATACAAAGCTGTGTCCAGCGGTTACCACTATACAAAGCTGTGTCCAACGGTTACACTTACAAAGCTGTGTCCAAACGGTAATTACAAGCTGTGTCCAAGCGGTACACTGTACAAAGCTGTGTCCAGCGGTTACACTGTACAAGCTGTTGTCAGCGGTTACATGTACAAAGCTGTGTCCAACGGTTAGTAATATACAAAGCTGTGTGTCCAACGGTTACCACATACAAAGCTGTGTCCCGGTACACGACAAAGCGGTGTACAACGGTTACACTAACCAAGCTGTGTCCAGCGGTTACACTGTACAAAGCGGTGTGTCCAGCGGTTTAACTGTACAAAGCTGTGTCCAGCGGTTACACTGTACAAAGCTGTGTCCACGGTTACACAGATCAAAGCTGTGTCCAGCGGTTACACTGTTACAAAGCTGTGTCCCAACGGTTATCATTACATATACAAAGCTGGTCAACGGTAGTACACTACAAAGCTGTGTCCAGCGGTTACACTTACAAAAGCTGTGTACGTTACAACTGTCAAAGTTGCCAGCGTTAACTGTACCAACGCTGTGTACAACGGTTAACTTCAAACGGGTATGACACGATAACAGAAGCTGTGTCCAACGGTTATCACTATACAAATCTGCTGTCCAACGGTTACACTACAAAGCTGTGTCCACGGCACCTGAATGTGTCCAAGGTTTGACTATACACAGCCTTTGTGTCCAGCGTTCAACACTATACACAAGCTGTGTCCCCAGACCGGTAACTATACAAAGCTTGGGTCAATCAAACGGCACGTTTACACTATACAAGCGTTTGTCCGAACGGTTACCTATACAAAGCGGTGTCCAGGTTTCACTGTAACAAAGCGGTGGTCTGTTGTGTTCCAACGTTACACTGTACAAAGCTGTGTCCAGACGGTACTTCAGCGTCAGCGTCACTTACAAAGCTGTGTCCAAACGGTGTACACCTTACAAAGCTGTGTCCAACGGTTACTAACTAGTACCAAGCTGTGTCCAGCGTGTTACACAGTACAAAGCTGGGTGTCCACGTTACACTATACAAAGCTGGTGTCCAGCGGTTACACTGTACAAAGCTGTGTCCAGCGGTGACTACACTTACAAAGCTGTTGTCCAATCGGTTACACTACGTAACAAGCTGGTGTCCCAGCGGTACATTATACAAAGCTGTTGTCCAACGGTTTACACTATACAAAGCTGTATGTACCTATAACTGTGTCCAAACGGTTACACTGTTACAAAGCGGTGTCCAACGGTTACACCTTATACAAAGCTGTGTCCAGCGGTACACTGTACAAAGCGGTCCCATTACACATCACAGGTGCACGGTACACTGTACAAATGCTGTGTCCACGCGGTTAACACTAGACCCCCCCTACCATACAAAAGCGTGTCCAGCCGGTTACACATACAGTCACAACAGCGTGTCGTACCAAAAAACTTAAAAATCCAAAACGAACTTACACGCCCACTCCACACACTTCCTCAACAAACGATTTACACTATACAAAGCGTTTTCGTCCGGTTCCAATTTCGGTTACACTTACAAAGCGTGGTCCCACGGTTACACGTACAAAGCTTGTCCAAGGGACACTAATTACAAAGCTGTTCCAGCGGTTTTACACTTACAAAGCGGGTTGTGTCCAACGTTACACTGTACAAAGCGGTGCCAGCGGTTACACTTACAAGCTGTGTGCCAGCGGTTACACTGAATCAAAGCTGTGTCCACGGTACACTTACAAAGCTGGGTCCACGGTTACACTGTACAAAAGCTGTGTCCAACGCCACTGTACAAAGCTTGATGTCCAACGGTTAACTATCAAAGCTGGTCCAATAATACAATGTACAAAGCTTTGGGTCAAAGGTTACACTATATACAAAGCTGTGTCCAACGGTTTACACTATACAAAAAGCGGTGTCCAACGGTTTACACGTACAAAGCTGTGTCAAACGGTACAATTACAAAGCGTGTCCAGCGGTACACTTATACAAGCGTGTCCAGCGGTTAACATGTACAAAGCTGTGTCCCAACGGTTACACTGTACAAAGCTGTGTCCAACGGTGTACACTGTACAAAGTGGTCCAGCGTCTACCACTATAAAAGCTGTGTCCAGCGGTTACACTTACAAAGCGTGTCCAGCGGTTACACTGTACAAAGCTGTGTCCAACGGTTACACTGTACAAAGCTGTGTCCAACGGTTACACTATACAAAGCTGTGTCCACCGGTTACACTGTACAATCGTGTGGCCAGCGGTGTACCAATGTACAAAGCGTGTTCACGGTTACAAACAAAGGTGTCCAAGCGGTTACACTTAAAAGCTGTGTCACGGTTACACTATACAAAGCTTGTGCAACGGTTTACACTGTACAAAGGCTGTGTTCCAACGTTACACTGATACAAAGCTGTGTCCAGCGGTTACACTATACAAAGCTGTGTCCAAAGGTTACACTATACAAAGCTGTGTTCCAGCGGTTACACATACAAAGCGTGTGTCCAACGGTACACTGTTGTTACCACTATAACAAAGCGTGTCAACGGGTACACTTACAAAAGCTGTGTCCAGCGGTTACAACTTACAAAGCTGTGTCCAACGTGTTACACTGTTACAAGCTGTGTCCAACGGTTACACTGTACAAAGCTAGTGTGTGTCCAGGGTTACAGCTGTACCAAAGCGTGTCCAACGTTACACTGTACAAAGCTGTGTCCAACGTATACACCAGACCTACAAAACAGCCGTGTCCAACGTAACACTATACAAAGCTGTGTCCAGCGGTACACTAACAAAGCGTGTGTCCACGGTTACACTACAAAGCTGTGTCCAGCGGTTAACAACTGTACAAGCGCGGGTCCAACGGTTACACTGTACAAAGCGGTGTGGTCCAACGGTTAAACTTACAAAGCTGTGTAATCGGTTACACATCAATTCAAGCGGTGTCGCGGTTACACTATACAAAGCTGTTTCCAGTCGGTTTACACTGTACAAGCCTTGTCAGGTAATAACAGCGGTAGCGCGGGGTTTACACTGTACAAAGCGGTGTCCATAAACCGGGTATACAAGCGGTTTTCAACGTTCATACAAAGCTGTGTCGCGGTTTACACTGTACAAAGGCTGTGTCCCAGCGGTTTACATATGACAATCTGGGTTGTTCCACGGTACACACTTACAAAGCGTGTCCACGCGGTTACACTGTACAACGCTGTGTCCTACATGACAAAGGTTTCACGTTTAATGTACAAAGCGTGTCCAACGGTACACTTACAAAGATGTGTAGGTTCACTGACAAGGTGTCACGCTTACACCTGTACAAAAGCTGTGTCAACGTGTTGACACTGTACCAAAGCGTGTCACAACGTTACACGTACAAAGCTGTGTCCAGCGGTTTACACTGTACAAAGCTGTGTCCACACGGTTTTACACTATACAACTTGTCAAACGGTACACTATACAAAAGCTGGTCCAGGTTTACACTGTACAAGGCGGGTTGTCCACGCGGTTACACTGTTACAAAGCTTGTTGTGGTCATCAACGGTTTTAACACTCTATAACAAAAGCGGTGTCCAAACGGTTCACGGTTACAAAGCTTGTCCAGCGGTGGTCGTTACTATACAAGCTGTTCCAACGGTTACCCTATTTAAAAGCGTTTCCAGCGAGTTGACCACTATACCAAGCGGTGTGTCCAACGGGAACTATACAAAGCTGTGTCCAACGGTTACACTGTACAAAGCGATGTCCGCGGTTACACGTACAAGCTGTGTCCACGGTTACATTACAAAGCTGTGTCACACAACGGTTACCACGGATAAAAAGCTGTGTCAAACCGGTTAACGGTTACACTGTACAAAGCGGTTGTCCGCGGTTACACTGTTAGACCAAAGCTGGCCAACGGTTACACTCTACAAAGGTGTCCAACGGGTACCTATATACAAAGCTGGTCCAGCGGTTACAATATACAAAGCGGGTTTGTCCAACGGTTACACTATACAAAGCTGTGTCCAGCGGTACACTGTAAAAGCTGGGCGCAGCCGGTTTACACTCTACAAAGCTGTTGTCGCGGTTACACCTTATACAAGCTGTGTCCAACGGTTACACTGTCCCAAGCTGTATCCTTATACACTGTACAAAGCGGTTTTGTCCAACGTTACACGTACAAAGCGGTGTCCAGCGGTTACACTGTACAAAGCTTGCTTGCCAGCGGTTACACTCTATCAAAGCTGTTGTCAAGCGTTACACTGTACAAAGTGTGTCCAACGGGTACACTATACAAAAGTGGTCAAGCGGTTACACTATTACAAAGCTGTGTCCAACGGTTACACTGTACAAAGCGGTGTCCAACGGTTACACTGTACAAAGCTGTGTCCAACGGTTACACTATACAAAGCTGTGTCCAACGGTTACACTGTACAAAGCTGTGTCCAGCGGTTACACTATACAAAGCTGTGTCCAACGGTTACACTGTACAAAGCTGTGTCCAACGGTTACACTGTACAAAGCTGTGTCCAACGGTTACACTATACAAAGCTGTGTCCAACGGTTACACTGTACAAAGCGGTGTCCAACGGTTACACTGTACAAAGCTGTGTCCAACGGTTATACTATACAAAGCTGTGTCCAACGGTTACACTGTACAAAGCGGTGTCCAGCGGTTACACTATACAAAGCTGTGTCCAGCGGTTACACTGTACAAAGCTGTGTTCAGCGGTTACACTGTACAAAGCGGTGTCCAACGGTTACACTATACAAAGCTGTGTCCAGCGGTTACACTGTACAAAGCTGTGTCCAGCGGTTACACTGTACAAAGCGGTGTCCAGCGGTTACACTGTACAAAGCGGTGTCCAGCGGTTACACTGTACAAAGCTGTGTCCAACGGTTACACTGTACAAAGCTGTGTCCAACGGTTACACTGTACAAAGCGGTGTCCAACGGTTACACTGTACAAAGCTGTGTCCAGCGGTTACACTGTACAAAGCTGTGTCCAACGGTTACACTGTACAAAGCGGTGTCCAACGGTTACACTGTACAAAGCTGTGTCCAGCGGTTACACTGTACAAAGCTGTGTCCAACGGTTACTGACTGAACAGCCCTGCAGCAGATTTCCAAGCGCCTGATCAGACATCTCAATGTGACCGTTGGGGACAGGTGCACACAGCCCCGGATTTACAGCTCCAATCCCAAAAATGCTACGTGGAACTGGATCTGTAAAACCACGACTGGCAGAGTCTGTCCCAAGCAATCAGAACCAGCCATTCACAAGAGCACGTGCAATGTTCAAGTTCACAGGGCGCCAGGGAATCCCCCGATTAGATAACAGGATGCTTAGGTTAAGGGGAAGGCGTGCATGACCCCAAACGCTTTGAGAGGTTTACAGCCATATGTGCAGGGTTTTCCTCTAAGAGAACAAAAGGCAACACTAATTATCCGATGGCCAATATTGGTACACAAATATTAAAGTCCTTTTTATTAGCGCAGCACGCGTGAGTGAACAGGACATGCCAAAAACAGACATACAGCACTGAGTATATGAACATGTTCTCTTGTTCCATGTTTGTGTTTACATTTGTTCTGCTATTCTCCCTCTCTCCAAGTCAGGGGTGCGCCCCCCCCCCCCCTAAGATTTTCGGGGGGGGGGGGGTAATGTTGACTAATGACCAGCTGCTGCAAATTAATACATTTTAGTTCAGTTTCCTTAGTCTAAAATACTCAATGTTTCTGTACTTTGGCCTGTGATGTCACGTGTGTGCGCGAGAGAGGACATTCATGTAAATATTTCCTGTGTGCTGCTATAAAGCACAGCAGGGGTTGGATTACCAAAGGATAATGAGCTCATTTAGTCAGAAATTGAACATATCAGGCGACCTGAGTCCACCAAGGAATGATTTAATAACCGTGCTCTGACATTGCTGGAGAATCCTGGGCACCTACTTGTCTTCAGCCTTGGTGAAGAAGACCTTGTCCCGTGGTCCCCGGGCCTTCAGGGTAATGATGGGCAGCAACTCTGGGTACATGAAGAGAGGGCGGGTGGCCATGATCCAGGCTACATGCTTGGGCAGGCTAGAGAATTCATTGGCTGCATAGAGACAGAAACCTAGAATGAGACGTTCCCACCACCGCCCACCGCCCTGACACAGCTGAGGAGACGTCCCCACCACCGCCCACCGACCTCACACAGCTGAGGAGACGTCCCCACCACCGCCCTGACACAGCTGAGGAGACGTCCCCACCACCGCCC